>CALSBZ010046706.1:335779-365147 GCA_943591055.1 Gobionotothen gibberifrons
GTGTGTCTCAGTGTGTCTCTGTGTGTCTCTGTGTGTGTGTGTGTGTGTGTGTGTGTGTGTGTGTGTGTGTGTGTGTGTGTGTGTGTGTGTGTGTGAATAATCCTGTTGGATTTCCGTCCTGCAGTCAGCTGTTCCAGGCCAACCACAGTGTGTTTGGATCGAGTCAGGGCAGCAGCACGGAGGATCTGTTCACTGACAGCATCGACTCCTGCGACCTTGACATCACAGACAAAGTAAACACACTCACACATGCAGGCACAAATGTGACCCGCTCTATCGAAATCAGTCGGATGTCGCAACGGGCATTCCGAGCTAATCATGGATTAATGTGAAAAACTTGTGTTCTGGTAGTTTGGGGGTTTTGGTTGATTTTAAACAAACAAAGTATTGGCTTTAAGAATATCAAACTTGTATTGCCTTTTTATTCAGACGAGGAATACAAAATCTTAGCTTGTAAAGACCGGGTGTTAACTTCAGCGATCACAGTCTGACTGAGCCAGTGGGGGCAAATGGTTGAGACAGTGAAGGACATAAACATTGATATAATAATACTAAAAATACATTCACCCAAATGGGAGGGAAAGAAATAGACAAACTAATGTACAATTATTTATTTTTTTTACAATATTTGTATTGAAGTTTTCAAATACGGACGTTAGAATATGACGTGGGCGACTACACTTTAGAATCGTATTCCCGTTGCCCCCTTCCCCGCCCGGTCTTTGGTGTTATTAATCATTACAAACATTATTTTTCAGAAACTCCATGAAGCTCCCCCAGATATTTTCGAAAACTGCCAGCTTTCCTTTAATAATGTATGTTAGTTTTTCTAAAGCGACACATGCTGACAGAACCTTAATATATGTATTCATACTAGGTTTGTTCACATGTTTCCATTCTAAAGCTATTGCCCTCTTAGCTTGTAAAAGACACAAGTCTATAAGTGCACGCTCACTCTTCTTAGAAACAAAGTCTTTTGGATAAATACCCAGGATGCACAACTTTGGCTGACAAGGGATTTTCAGCTTTGTTATCTCGTATCATGTTAAGAGCCTCCTTCCAAAAACTAGTGACCACATCACATTCCCACAAACAGTGATCCTTTAGCATCGTTACATTTAAAGCAGGTGTCTGGGGTATTGGGATTAAAGTGATGTAGTTTTGATGGCGTTATATATGTTCTTAAAATCCAATTGTATTGTATCAACTTAAGCCGTGTGTTGATTGTTTGTGTTCGAGCCTTCAGGCACACTTCAGACCATTCCTTTTCAGAGATTTCCTCTTGTAAATCAAGCCTCCAGCTTTTAAGTTTATCTTCTGAAGATGCAGGTGTCTTGTCTACAAAGATTTTATAGAGCAGCGATAGCTGGCCTCTACCAACCACGTGTTTAACTGTAATGTCTTCCAACATTGAGAGAGGTGGCTGAGTAAGAGAGCGGTTTTGAGATACAGAGATAAAATGTCTTATTTGTAAAAACTTAAAGAAGTGCTTAGAAGGAATATCATACTTTTCTTGTAGTTCAGTAAATGACATTCATTTTCCATCATTGGACAAATCGGTAATCCTGCTTAATCCCTTGTTCGCCCAAGTCTTAAAACCAGCATCTTCTCTACCAGGTATAAATTGACTATTGCCCCATATGGGGGTGAAACCTGACAGTGGGGGGGTGTCCCCTATATCTTTGGACCTCATGCCAGATGTGTATGGTATTTCTTAGAAAGGGTTTTTTTGTGTTTTTCCCTAGCTTCTTTGGCTCAGAAGAATAAAGATAGCTACTAAGCGATAACCCTTGAGCTGAGCATGCTTCAATCTTGACCCACGCTGGAGCTTCCTCTGGGGAGAAGTAGCACATGGCTGCTCTCAGTTGTGCTGCCCAATAGTACCAGCGTAGGTTGGGCAGTTTTAGACCCCCTCTGTCATAAGGCAAGTAAAGTAGGGTAAAACCAGACCAACTAGAGAAAATTCCCCAAAGGTCGTAATTAGTTCTAACAGAGATGGTACAGAATACTCAAGATTTGATAAAAAAAGAACAACATCGTCCGCATAAAGTGATATTCGATGTTCCATATACTGTAGGCCATTCTTTATGGTAATCTCACCCGGTGCTTTCACAGAACTGTTCAATCTCCGGGCCTCTCCTGGATCTTGTTCAGGAACGTGTGTACATCCGTAGGAGAAGTGAAGAGGTGAGAGTTGCCGTCATGTGTCACTCAGGAAGAGGATGGATATTGTATTCCATACCGCAGACCCATGTCTCTGCACCTCGTTTTAACTCCATCGTAGGCTCTGCGCTTTTTATCCGTCTCCTTGGCGACGTCATGGAAAAACATTATATGATGTTTGTCAAAGTGGATTTGACCCTTTTCATATGCAGCCGACATCACTTTGGTTTTGTCCTTGTAGTTTAAGAACTTAATCAGAAGTGCTCGAGGCGGTGCGTTGGCTTCGGTCTGCCAGATGGAACTCTGTGCGCCCTTTCAATAGCGAGCGGTGCTGAGTGTATCACCGTATTACATTTTGATGCAAAGTCTTCCTTCAGGTCTTTCTTTAGATTGTTGGTTGCACTCAGAAGTTCACCTGAGGATTTATCCTGCGACAGGTCTTCTCCCTCCTCCTGTTCCATGTCGGGAGTAAGGCCAGGTTGAGACAGCAGTGGCCAATCTTCTTTGGATACATTTCCAAAACGTTGTCCTTCCTAGTTGTGTTCTTGCGTGGAGGCATTAGTAACACCGTTATGACTGTGTAAATGGCCTTTTCCCTTTACCTCCCGCGTTCCAAATAGTTAATTTACAATATTAGGGCAGAGCGACGACTGAACTACGTCTGATCAACACCGCGCCATAACCGGAAGTCACTAATGTACAATTTACCCTCATTTAAAATCACAATGTCTTGTATTATTGTATTCATTTAAATGTGTACATACATTTGATATCACTGATTGCGGCTAAGAAAAACAAAACAATGCAATGCATATAGTATGTGCTACTGTAGTATTGTCTATAAAGTGGAGCTATTTTAAAGGTAATAATTAGTGAAAGGATTTTTTAGCCGATTAGGTTTGGTCAGGTCTGCAGCATAAGTTGTCATGGGCGCAGTGCGTTGGTGTTGGGATCAGGGGGTCACAGGTTCAAACCCCACTGCAGTCAGCATGTCGTTGTGTCCCTGAGACACTTCACCCCAAAGTGCTCCTGTGGGGATTGCCCACAGTATTGAGTATGTAAGTCGCTTTGGATAAAAGCGTCTAACAAGTAACATGTCATGTAATGTGAGCCAGTTTAAATGAGAGCCACTTTCATAACATGGGAACTCTTTTGGCTCAACACACCAGGCACTAATCTTGCTTCCCAGTACAGCCCCCCTGTCTCCTCAGCCTTTGAAAGGACAGTGTGTATTTAGGTGTCCCTGGTGAGGCCTCAGACATGAGTAATGTGTGTGTAAGGGGGGGTCTAAAGCCTTTCTGTGTTCCTCAGGTCAGTTATCTGGAGAAGAAGGTGACAGAGTTGGAGAGCGACAATCTGGCCAACAGTGACCTCAAGTCTAAGCTCAAACAGGAGAACACACACCTTGTACACAGGTAAGTCATTATGGTAGTCATGTGTGTATGTTGTCCTGAAAGTGTTCACAAACTAAAATAACAGGAAGGGTCATAAACCTTCAGTTAGAAAGCAGGTATTGGCTTTGGGGGAGCCTGTGGGTCTGGGGGCTTATGGGGAACTCAGAGGGAAAAGGTTTGACAGGCCCCAGCAAACGTAGTACGTCAGAATGCAAATTGAACTGATGATTTGTGTGGTTTTACTTCAGTTTCTGTGCAGACCAGCATGGTGCTTTGTGATCTTTACATCTACAGTCATCCCATTCATATGGAATTCTGAAATCGGGCATATTTGTTGTTGAATCTGTTTGTGTCGGTTATGAATCTGAAACAATCTGTCCCAGTTGAAGATGTATTTATTCGACAAGGATATAAGGTCTAACCTCATCTGGAAATCCTACACCTCCATCTTCCATGAGCTTTATCACCAGTGATCTAAAGTAACTAAGTACATTTGTATGTATATGTACAGCACTTTGGCTCGACCAAAAATCGTTTATAAATGTGCTATATAAATAAAACTTGATTTGATTTGATTTACTTAAGTACAATTTTCAGTGACTTGTATTTTACTTGAGTATTACCATTGTTACCATTCTACTCCACTACAATTCAGAGGTAAATGGTGTACTTCCATTTATTTAAGTTATTATTAGTTACTTTCAAATTTTTAATAATGATTTGAATTGAAAAGTCATTCAAACTAGCTGCACCTTTACCAGCTTTGAGAACACTTTCATGATCAATCATTATAAAACATATCATATATCTGGGAGGCGTGTGGCGCAGTGGATTAGTGCGTTGGTGTTCGGATCAGGGGTGCGTTGGTGTTGGGATCAAGGGAGCACAGGTTCAAACCCCACTGCAGTCAGCATGTCGTTGTGTCCCTGGGCAAGACACTTCACCCCAAATTGCTCCTGTGGGGATTGTCCACAGTATTGAGTATGTAAGTCGCTTTGGATAAAAGCGTCTAACAAGTGACATGTAATGTAATGTAATATATATTATTCTGAAATGGACCAATCTGCACAATGACTACTTTTACTGTCGCTACTTTAAGTATATTTAGATGATCATACCTTTGTACTTTTGCTTGAGTAACATTTTGGTTGCAGGACCTTTACTGTCACAGAGTATTCCTACACTGGTACTTCTACTTTTACTCAAGTACTAGGTCTGAGTACTTCTTCCAGCTCTGTGATGTTATGGCTCATGTTGTGCCAGCGTGTTGTTTCGTCCATAAGGGGGTGCTCTGGGTTCATCTTTGTGTTGTGGGTCGCTCTCATACGGAGACTACAGGAGCTGGAAAGTAAAACATGTATAGCTGAAGTTAAATAAGCTTACAGAATATTCCAGAGAATGCTGTATTGGAGTGATATTTCAGAAGTGTACACTGCCATGTCCACTCTGACTGTGTTCTGATGTCAGGGTGCACGAGCTGGAGGAGCAGGTGAAGGATGCCGAGGCGCGGGCCGACCAGAGTCTGCAGGAGGAGACCAAGAGGCACCGCGAGGCCTACAGCAAGATGGACCGGGACAGGAACCTGGAGATCGACCTGCTCTCTAACAGGTCTGCTCTTCACCAACACATGTGCAGCTGTCTGAGAGCAGCTAGTGGCTCTTTGTGGTACAGCTCACTGACCCGAGCTGCAAACCACATCTGTATCCTCTGCACCAGGGCATTGGTCTGTCTTCCACTCTTTGATCATCCATTCAGTCAAACTGGATCTATCTCTTATGGGGCTGTGTGTATGTGTAGAAACAGTGTCGCAGCTTCCTTCCTGTGTTTCTATAGGCCATTATGGAGACTGTCTTTAAAGTTCTGTCATGTTATTCATTTGACTCACAATTGGGATGCCTCTGGCTTACAAGGTTGGATTGATGATAGGCAGCTCGTGAGGTTCATCAACATCAAATCAAATAGTTTCGATACACATTGACCTAAGGAAATAGTCCTTTACCAGAGCCGAAACTAAGTGTAGTGGCCAATTGTCCAAAATAAAATCAATGTTCAAAGGCCACTTAGGAGGCGAGTTCGAGTATTGACTCGCGTATATTCAAAAAAGTAGATACTTGCTCGTTCCAATCAGGTGCTTTATTTAGAGGTTCAACATCAGCTGGCGGCCCACTGCCGACGTGCAACATTTGCACGGTATTTAAAACAAAAAAAACAAACAAGATCCCTCGGTCTTACAGATTTGTACGGTCAAAAACTTTTCCCAACTTGGCTCTCTAGACTTCCTGCTGTGTCATACTGGCAGCGTCATTTATACCCGAGCACGCCCCTACGATTGCTTTCTATAAATAATAACAAAACATAAACTAGAGCTGTCCAAAAGCAAGATAACACATTAGAAAACCAGTATAATAATAATTCACAGTATTTCAGCTCATTTAAGTTCAATTAAAGAATATTCAATTCGCTCACAAAAACATAATTCATTACCATAAAATAATGTGCCTAAATGGCTCTTACACAAGGAAAACAAAAGGGGCAAGACTGTTTCTGTTAGATGATAATGATAAAGAAGGTCACGTTAAAAAATGTCAAATTGAGAACTGTGTCTCGTCGACGTCTCCCACACCGCTTGCTCATAATATTGTGTGTTAATAGGCTGGCGCTGTGGGAATTGTAGTCTTTAATATTCCATTGATTACAGACACAGCTGGCGATATTATTTGACCGTTTTTACAAAAAGGAAACTGTCTCTGACACACAGGCTACAGCTGTTAGAAGAAGAGAACGGAGAGATGAAGATAAGTGTGTGCCGACTCAAGTCTCAGACTGAGAAACTGGACCAGGTGAGTGGGACTTTACTATTTGCGTGTGTTTTGCTGTCATTTGTATCTATTTATGAACTACTTTATATTTGAACTACCTTGAACATGTTATGGTGAGATCTGGGAGTGTGCCAACATGGCTTCAAAGAACAGACAGAAACAAAATGCTGGGGTTGGTCCAACTTATTTTGAAGAGCAAACTAATATAGACAGTGAATCCACAGCACCCATCACAGATTACAGAGCCACTTTGTGTTACATAGTTGTTCCAACACCTTGGCACATTTCTCTGGTAGTACAGGATTATTTTAACTATAATAAATATAGTCCAAACAAGTAACAGTAGAGCAAGTGTTGATTTTGTTTGTGTGTGCAGGAGAAGCAGAGGATGACAGACAAGCTGGAGGACACGGGCCTGAGGCTGAAGGATGAGATGGACCTCTACAGGAAGATAATGGACAAACTGTGGCAGAACCGCCACGAGTTCAACAAGGAGAAGGAGGCCATGCAGGAGGTGAGGCTCAGGAGCACACAGCTCACCCATCTCTTCATGGAGAGAGTTCAGGAGCTACATTGAGCGGTGTCTTCTCTCTGCAGCTGATCGATGACCTGCGCCGCGAGCTGGACTACCTGCAGCTGTTTAAGATGGAGATGGAGCATCCTGGGCAGGGCAAGAGCCTCTCCAGGACCAGAGAGACCGAGATGGAACACGAAGTCAAGAGGCTGAAACAGGTCCTTCTGTCTTTTTCTTTTCCCTACTTTCATTCCCAACAAGGGCTGGGCCACAAGTGTTCTATCACCATATACTTCATTTGATATAACAATATGTTTCAGATTCCAATATGAATATAATGATATCAGGATAGAGGTCATTTCATATCTAGATCATTATGTCCAAATCCCAATCATTGATTTATCTCGGGGGAATTTGGATAGAATCAAAATGGAATAGAAAATGTACACAAACCACAAGAGGGTAAAGTAAGAATCTGCATAAAATGATCACACAAATAAAGATATTTATATCAAAAGTTAAAGTAAATTGTCCACTAAACGATAGGTTCAAATCAAGTACAATTTGAAAAATGTATATATAATTTCATGGCTGTAAAACAACATATTTCATAAAAAAGGTCATTTCAGATATGTTCATTCTGTGGGTTATTGGGTTTTGTGACACTTGCTTCATTTTAGAATTTAAAAGATTACAAAAAAATTGAATACAAATCTAAACAAAATAAGTTAAAGATAGAATTTGCAATAAAAAAAAAAAAATATTTATATAAACATACTTTAAGAAGTAAAAGTAAAATGTCAAATAAAAAAAATTAAAAAGTTTTTTTATTTTCTTTGATGACATATCATGAGAATATGTCATTTCTTATAAAGACAGCATTAGATATCGGGGTAAAGGGCATTTCAAAATGGCAAACTATTTCTTTAAAGAAGAATACTGGGATGAATAAAAGTTTCCTAATCGCGATGCGAGCTCAATTTTAAGGCCCTCTACTTTAATGCAGTTGTTAGCATTTTGTGAGATGCTGAGCATACCTGAGCATATTTAATACCTTTAGTCTGTGCACTGCACAACGTGGAGAGTTTCCTCACGCTACCCTCTGAAAAGCAGCTGTTCTCTTTTTGCTTCCTCAGGAGAACTTTAAGCTGCGGGATCAGAACGAAGACCTGAACGCTCAGATCCTCAGTCTGAGTTTGTACGAGGCCAGGAACCTGTTCTCCTGTCCGTCCAAGGCCCAGTGCCTGGCCGCCGAGATCGACAACGCGTCCAGAGACGAGGTGAGAGCTGCTGGAGGACGGCCTTCATTATGATCTGTAAACTCCCTTCATTAACAGGCTTCACATTCTTACAGTTCATGACATCAACGATTACCACATTAGTGTTTTTATTTACTAAATATTTTCAGGTACATTGAGGTGGGAGAAGTACACGGATCTTGTACACTTAGTACCAGAGTGTAGGAATACTCTGTTACAGTAAAAGTCCTGCATTCAAAATGTTCCTCAAGTAAAAGTAGAAAAGTATTCTCATCAAAATATAGTGAAAGTAGCGACAGTAAAAGTAGTCATTGTGCAGATTGGTCCATTTCAGAATAATATATATGATATGTTTTCTAATGATTGATCATAAAGTGTTCTCAAAGCTGGTAAAGGTGCAGCTAGTTTGAATGACTTTGTATACTGCAGGGTAGCTTGTGAGTTTACTCCAGGTGGAACTAAAGTCTGATTTAACACTTGGTTATATTTCACATCACTCATCCACATCTGTGAAGTAACTAAAGGGATTAAATACATGTAGTGGAGGAAAAGTACAAAGTAGCAAAAAAAAGAAATACTCAAGTAAAGTACAAGTCCCTCAAAATGGTACACTCTTAAAACTACTGGGTTAAAAAATAACCCAATCATAACCCAGCTGCTGAGTCACTATAGGACAGAACACACGCTGGGTTGTTTTAACCCATGTGCTGGGCTGGATCATTTTAACCCATGTGCTGGGCTGGATCATTTTAACCCATGTGCTGGGCTGGATCATTTTAACCCATGTGCTGGGTTGTTTATTTCACCCAAGCTAGTGATTGAAATGAACTATATTGTTGGGCTAAATAGAATATAATAATAATAATGTATAATAGTGTAATGAATTATCTCCAAACACACCATGTGTATATATATATATATATATATATATAAAAAATGCATTTATTCAGCTTTGGCAAATCACCAACATTCAGGCCACTATAAAAGAACAATGCAAACAATACAAATTCAACCCCCCCCCAAAAAACAAAGAGCCTTAAAACAAATAATGTATTACAAAGTGCAGATCTCACAGAAACCTTTATTCCAAGGTTAAATGGACAAAACAGAACACTACCCCGTGAACACAGTCACAGACAAACAACGAACCAACACTGAACACAGAAAGAGACAATACTAAATACAGGGAGGGGTAATCACAGGACGAGAAACAGCTGGGCAGGGGAGAAGAAACACAAGGGCAACAGGTGAACACAATCAGACAACTAGACACACCAGGGAAACTAACAACAGGAGGAAAAACACAGGGAGAGGGACCAGACAATACACCAGGAGGAAAACATGACAGGGAGAACCGAACAGCAAAATAAACCCAAACATACAAAACTACAAACGTGACATAATAAGATAATCGTGACAGTAGTGACGTAAAAGCCATGTGATTTATACTGCCTTATTGTAGGCCCTACATCTAATAATTTTGCACACAAACCCAAAGCTATATAGTTCAGACCTATTTATAGCTACTAGTAGAACAAACGTCTTTGTAAAATAATAATTCATCGCATCACAACGTAAATTCAAGGCTCTTTCACTCATTGACAGAAATGTAAAACATTTGTAGCCGACGTTAACTGCTAATGTTATACTTTGCACAGTCTGTTAAATGCCATATTATTATTAATTCAGATCCCTATTGTGCTGTTATCACAACTCATTAAAAAAATATAGGTTACAGAATTGTATAATTATATAAATATAGGTAAAATATAGGTTACATACCGTTTTGATGTGAGAAATGACAAAAAGATGGTTCCAGAATGATTCAGAAGTGGGAAAATGTATAAAGCAACCTCTGGGTTAAAAATAACCCAGGCAGGTGTTCAACTGCAATTGAAGCCCTAATGACCCCTTTGACCCAGCATGAACAACCCACCAGTGTGTTTACAGTACCCAAATAACCCATAATTATGACCCAGCCAAATCAACCCAGCAATGTGTTTATAGAAATAACCCAGCATTTTTAAGAGTGTACTTAAGTACAGTACTTAGTTATTTTACACCACTGCAGGTAAAGGATCATTCCTATGCACTTCAAAACATATTTAAAAAAAGATTTCATTTTGATGGAACTCATCAAATCCTCCCCCCCACCCCTCAGTGTCTCACATGAATGAAGAAGTGTGTTCCTCTGACTTCAGCTTTAAGGGTGCCTTCACAGATATGAGAGCTCCATGTTCCGTCCGTTTCAGAGGAAGAAACTGGAATGGCCTTCCGATCACTAACAATCACTGTACCTCGCTGCATTGCTTTACAAAAGACCTGTATGATGCCTGCTTTCCATATTCACATCACTGTCCATTTGAAGTTTATTATTTGTTGTTCTCAATGTTTCCAATTTCTTATTGAATTCAAGCAATTGTTTGTATCTTGATCTCTTGTCTTTTATATAAAAGTGTGATTTTCCTACATTATTTCGATAGAGGCTGTAAATAAGCCCAATGGGTTTTTTGACAGAACTGAAACGTTGACTTTAATGAAATGTATTATGTCGACAGATTTCACATAACTGTATTAGGTTAGTTGCAAGCAATAATATTAAGTTCAAATACAAAATATTCTTGCTTTCAATGAACCTAATGCAGTTATGTGAAATGTGTTGACATAATACATTTCATTAAGTCAACGTTTCAGTTTGTCAGTGTTTGTCATGTGTTACCTGTTCTGTTAGTGTATGATTCATTTGTGCCAAAGCATGAACCTATGAGTCCCTGATGCGTCTCTGATGCGTCTCTGTGTCCCTCAGCTGGTGGACGCGCTGAAGGAGCAGGAGGAGATCAACCTGCGTCTGAGGCAGTACATGGACAAAATCATTCTGGCCATCCTCGACCACAACCCCTCCATCCTGGAGATCAAGGGTTAAAGGACACACTCACACAAGCACTCTGTTACTGTACTCACCTTAAAGTTATAATCCTCATGATGTAAGCCCCTGCTAGTGCACGGGAAAGCAGCATACTCTCTGATGGAACAAACATCCATCCTGCTTGTAAGGGACTGACAACCATATCGTGTTTTCTTCTAGGCGCATTTCTGATGAGTAATGGGGTATAGTGATAACCTTCATTAGTCACACTGGTTTACTCACGGAATTGTTTCCTGTCAATAGTTCGAATAAGGAAGCGGCTGCCACTTACAATAAACTGCTCTAGAGATAATTACCAATGATCAGATACAGGATCTTATTTCATGAAAATCATCAGGATTATAACTTTACATTTTGAATGTGCTAAATATTCTCACCAATTATAACTGAAAGTGTAGTCACACACTCAAACAAACACCTTTATTTCAACTAGAGCCAAACGCTTATCTATGAGGCAATCACTGTAGAACTGCTGTGTCATGTTGAATCTGTCCAATGTGTTATAGCTATATATTCGATAACTACATGAAATGTGAGCACTGGGAAATATTTGGGAGTGCACACAAACATATGTTGGTGTTTTTCTTGTACACACTGTAGTAATTGTTATTGATTCTAACTGTAGGCTAGATTTAAGTGAAGGACATGAAGCGATTAAGGTTTAAAGGACCATAGCAGTGTTTGGCATGTTTCTACAAACAAAAAACAAATGTAAGGTGCTTTTACAGACTTGCCTGCAACCAATCAGGTCATATGAAAATCTATTTGACTCGGAGTAAGACTCCAAATGAGCTCCAGTTCATTTGTAATGTGAACAATGTGGTTGTTTGTATTGATTAGCGATGCTAAGCATAAGCAAGCTAACATTCTTAAAGCTATTTGACTTTCAAACTGCATGGGAATCATGGGAAGCAGAGGGAGCATCAGGACATGGTTAGCCTAGCTTAGCTTAGCTCAGCATTAAGACTGAAAGCAGGGGGAACAGTTAGCATCTAAAGAACACTGACAAGTTGTATGCACTTACTTCAATCGGCACACAAACACACATGTGAAACCACAAGTAGTGGAAGTATTTCTTGATGAATAGATGTTTTACAAAACATGAATTTCTTTCAAAAATGTGAAATAAAAAATCTGTAAAGTATTATTGAATATGTAGTAAATGACTACAACATGCATAAACACTGACATAGTTCTTTTTGATGAAACAGCTTCTAACCCTTTAATGTGGCTGTCCCGACACGTCTGGATGTCCAAATCAGTTCTGTAAGCGCTATTTCAAGGTGCTGAGAGAGTATTATGTGCCAAATCATTTCAATGTTTATGGGCATCAAGTTACATGTCCAATGTGTTACTACCAAATGGAGCTTAAGAGCTGGACACATTGTGATGACACTAAACAGGCCACCTTCTACTGTCCTCTTACAAAGGGTCATTACTAATGTATTCACCAGTATTATTTATGAATAGTCTAATATTACTGTAAACGTTGCAGTGTTCTCTAGAAAAAAAGCAATTGAACTAAAGCTATCTAATCATCTCAAACTAAACTGCCTTGATGTATGCCTCCAGTGTGTTTAGGGGAAACACTTGATGCTATGTTGTGAATTAGTGCCATTTAACATCATGTCACCTTGGTAGGACACTTGTTTCACATGTACTTGTAGAGGCACAGTGTGATCTGAGTATAAATGCTATTCCCAGGGTGCTTCACAGTGAGAGCAGCATATATATATAACGTTTTTTCATTGTTTATTTGCTGTTTTTTTCACAGGTTTTGAGCATTTGCATATACAAATATTTAATTTAAGCAGTCCATTTATGATTTTGTCCATTGTTGCCTTTGTGAGTAATGTTTTTGTATATGTACATGTTTTCTTTAAGGCACAGTCTTTGTGATTTCATACATTGTAAATGCTGTACAGAATCTAGTTCATATTCATGTTGCTTATCAAAAGTCTCTTGGAGAGTTTGGACACAATAACAAAATATGTGTTGTAGGTTGCACTATGAAGTCAATAATGCTTAGCACACTTAAACGTGTCATAGCCAAAGTATTGGAATACTATAAAAGATGATGAAAAATATTATAGTCTGTCACATCTCATATTTGTTCAATTTCATTTATTTGTGCGATACTTGTGTATCGCACAAATAAATGTGTAAATAAAGTAAAGTGCTTTGGCATGACGCAGTGGGCCCTTTTGTTTGTTTCCTCTACTGTAGAAGTCAGGTGCCAAAATAAACGTGCATGACTTCCGTTCCGTCTTCCTGTGAATTGAAAACAGTTGTAGCAACAAAAGGTTTATTGTAGAATGTTTTGAAGTTATACCAACTAGAATTTTACAAGGAACTACAGAGCGACTGCGAGGCAAATACAGCAGCTATGGTTAAAGGCCTTTTTCATAGCAGACATTTTACTTGTCATATACAAGCACAGGTGTTTAAAATGTCTCAGTTTAACTGTACATTTACAAGTCCTGTAGTGATGACGTATTTGTGTGGGCCGAACTAAAAGTTAGCATCGCAAGCGCTCCCTCAACAAAACAATAGATTCTTCTATTCAATTTGGAATATTGAAGAAAATAGGATCTGTGGCCAACACATGTTTATGATACTTACATGTTTTGTTCAGCAGGATAATCTCAACATATTAACCCTACTTTAATAATAGTGAAAGCGATAATTCAATTGAAAGAAGTAGATGGATAGCATTATGGATGACGATCACATGACCGTTAGCCACTAAGCTCAAGGTGGTTAATATGTCACATGTTAGACTCCTTCTTGCACCACAATATTAAAATTAAGATAGTTCCCGAAACAGATTGACATGCAGTGAAGCGGGCCCTTTGGGGCCACAGTGGCCCTGGAGCAGTATCCCACAGTAATTGGGCTCTAATCTCAAGCAAGTGGAGCCAAAGTAACCAGACCAGCAGTTCGTCACCACACACTGAAGCATACTTACAGATTAGAACAGGTTAACATGCTTTATTGTTTAAAAAAACAAAGAAACATGTTTTCTCTCTAAACATAACTGTATTCCCCCTCTGTCTAAAAGGCTCACTTTTAACGCTGACTCTTTAAGACTCTTTCCAGTGCTCTGATTGGCCTGGGACAAAAATAAGGCACACCTTTGCAAAGATAGTGCTCTTGCCAGCAGTAGCCATGGGTGGACCTGCATCTCACATAGGAAGGGGAACCACATCTGTATGGCTAAATACCGTGTTCTGTGATCACAAATAGCTTGATAGTTTTTTTGGCCTTGTGGAAAGCATTCTCGATAATGGCTTTAATTTAGAAAAAACGGTACAAAAGGGCATGAAATTGTGAATGACACATTGAACCTTCAATAAATAAACATGATTAACCTTATAAAAATAAACGATATCACTCATACAATATCGAATGAGTAAACCGCGCGTGCACACTCCAGGCCAGCAGATGGCAGTAATGCTCCGTGTGCTGCGATATGACCGCCGCCAAAACACTCATCTCACTGAAGAAATATTTTTCTTTTCGGAAGAAGATCCCGACAAAGCGGCCCTATTTCTTTTCAGTCACAAACAGTCAAATAATCCGAAAACCGACGATGTACGCCAGGACAAATACCGGCAGCACACACGGAGACTTTCAGGATCGAAACGGAGTGAATTATGTGACATCGACAGAGACTTTCGGCCACTGCTCTCAATTGTTCTGGAAAAAGGATCCCAACGACTCCGGAGTAAGAAAGCAGCTGCCTATCGCCAGCTAGCGAGCCGTAGCTTTGTCAAACTATTTACCTAACTAGCACAAAGAAAATGGTCTTTCTACACGGAAGTATTCAATTAGTGCATGAAGTCCAGTTTAGCAACAGTGTGTGATGTGAAGCTGCAGGTTCTGTTAGCTCCGTTAGCTAACAGCTAACGGACCAACCGTCATGCTGAGCGTCTCACGGCCTAGTTTGATTCTTAGCCCCCGAGCTAGGTGGCTAATAATAATATGCGCCTACATACTATATCTCCTTCATCTGCCACAAGTTCTTTGGTGAAATTAAACATCTATGCCCAGCCCTATGCCACGTATATGTTGTGAGAGGCGCCCAGGGTTGCAGAAAATGCATGTTATTGTAGCGGAGCATCACCGAGCTAATGCTAACACCAGGCAACACAGTGCGGCTAGCGAACACCTTCGCCTGCAGTTAAACCAGCGTGTTACTGTTAGGTAGCGCTTCGCATTAGACGATACTTTACACGGTCTGCTCTAATGTAGTGAACCGTAGAAGGTGTATGTGAGCAGCGAATGCAGGTTTGTTTGCATGAGGTCTGCAATATTGTTATCGAGCAGCGCAAAGTAAACAGTAGCAGACTGCCCCGCAGGAAACGGGAGCGGAAGACGCCCCGCGGAGGACTCTGAAAGCGCTCTTTGTGATGCACACTGTGCGGTGCATTCATCGTCGCTTTGTGCCCACACACTGTGCACAGTGCACACATGGACTGATATGAGTTAGATTGATATATTACAGGCTTATTTGATGTCTGTTTGGCTTTATTCTGTCACACTAACTAAAGCAGCTTCATAACACCGTGTTAACTGGAATCTTAATTAAATCCTAGCATGAGTTTGGGTTTCCCTCAAACAGAAGTTTATATTTCAGGAGTTTGCTGTACTTTCCAGGTGTCACTCACTTGATGTTGCCCCGCTGTCTTCAGGTTATGTGCATTTAAACACTGTTGATTAAACACAATTTGTGCTTATTCTGGTCATTAAATGACATTAGATTCAACTTTATTGCCATTGTGCAAAGTACAGTTACAAGCCAAGGAAATGCAGTTGGTATCCAACCAGAAATGCAAGATGTGCTAAATATAAATAAATACAAGGTGCATATTATAAAAACTGACAATACAGGGAGCATTGAATGAGCAAAACATCTACAATATACAGATGTAAGTATTGACAGAGTATTAACAGAGTGCAAGTGCAGATTGTATGTACAAACAGTAATATATATATTTTTTTTACTGGAGCATTCCCCCTATGTTCCTTATAAAAACCATCCAATATAATTGATATTTACAATACAGTTATAATTCGTTTTGCTATTTCAGATCTCTAAACCTAAGAGAAAATGCAGAAAGTGTAAACAACCTTGAAATGATAACCTTTGTTAAGACGTGTTAGAGCTGTTATATTGGATGCATTAGATCACATTGGTCTCTCAATTTTTGGCGGTCAGTCATGGAGATGATTTCTTAGGTTGTTGTTCATTTTCTATAGTTACACTGAGCGATCAGCCTCCATAAATTACTAAACAAACATAATGGCACTGTACCATTACAAAACCTTTGTTAGAGAAAGACTTTATCTGCTGACATCAGAGCGGTGAAACACACTTGGCTCTCGGCTGATGACGGGGCCAATTATTTGTCATGTACTGTAAGTAGCAAATGATACAGATTGTAGCCAATGTGTTGCATTAGCCTGGCTAGCCAACGGTTTGTGGATGAAATGAAAAAAATATAGCTTTATATTTCACATTTAACAGCTTAAAGTTGTTGTCAGATTGGACCTTCAATGTACTGTTATGGGCCTTGTCTCTAATGAGCGGATGTCCGTGGTGCTGAGCTGTGTTTCTTTACTTTACACCTCTCACATTTATTATAAGACTCACCAGTGTAAAGGCATATTTCATGTTTTAGATGAAATGTTGAGGGATCGATGAATGCACTCGCATCATCTCCCCAGATGAACCTAGTGTTTCTTAAATTTAAGCAGCAACCTATTCCACACACCAAGAAATAAACATTTTTGCAATATATCATTTCATATCAACATTCCGAGCTACCAGGAGGATGAAGAATCAACGACTTGTTGATATGTTTGCTGTGTCTTCACTGTCCTCTCCTCTTGCAGCCGAGCTCCACCATCAGCTGGTGTGATCAGCTGCCCTCGTCCTCAGCAGCCCTGTCCAGCACCAGCCTGTCCTCAGCGTCTCTCTCCAGCTCCAGCCTGTCTCTGGAGTCCCGGGCTCTGGCCCCCCCAGCAGCCACGTCAGCGTCAGACGACATGGAGTCAGACGAGAGGCCGTACGTGTGCGACATGTGCACCTGCGCCTACAAGCACGCCAGCTCCCTGCTCAACCACAAGCTCACCCACAAGATCGGAGACTTCAGGTAGGGTCTCACTCAGAGGATTACTGGGGCTGCACCAATGTCACATTTTTCATCCAATACCGATGTTTAGAATAACAGTTTGGATGATGTTATTTATTCTCCTTTTGGGCCAGGTAACAAATACATCTTTATTATAACTCTTTATCCTTTCATCACACTAACTTTGAATACAACTACCTACTCGACGAGAAGTACCAACCGTCAGTGGTTGTGTTTGTCTACTTTGAAGTGGCTGGGATCGTCCTCATTCAGGGTTCTAATGCTTCAAAGAACAGACGACCTTTAGATTTTGTCCAGCGTCATTATTAAAAAGGATTATTTCTATATTACAAAGTCCTGGGAAACAGATAAACATCGGCCGCTGCCATTAATGGGGCTGCACGGTTTGAACAATGTTTGACATTGTAATATGATTCATGATAGAGGGATCATATCTGAAATGTTATCAATTGAACAAATATGCTAATATGATCATGGTGTGATTTTTATTTCTATTTTTTTAAGAGGATCTGTACCAAACGAGGATCATTTTTTATTAAGTGTGTAGCACATTGTTTGTTACTCTGCATCTCTACAATAACTAATTCAGATATTTTCACATATTTAGCCTTACCATATATTGCGCCTACCGTGATTGGGATATTGCACTAGTCAATAATATTGTAATTTTTTATAAGATTTCAATACATTTTGCAGCCCTAGCTATCGGCGCATGTCACCTTATTTGCCGAAGAGAGAAAATAGGGCTCACACTGGCATATGCATTGTTACTCCCTAATGATTACTATATCGAGGGCATCAGGTAAAGCCTAAACCAACTTCCCCTCTAACCTCCAAGTTTTTTTTGTCTCAAACAGGTGCGACTTTTGCAGCAAGCCCTACACCAACTACATGTCCCTGCGCAATCACATGCGAATCCACGGTCAGAAGCGCTACATGTGTGACCTGTGTGGGAAGGCCTTCCGCCTGGCCCGGTACCTCCGCAACCACCAGAGGATCCACGACGATGGGCCCAACCGCTTCGACTGCCCCTCCTGCTGCAAGAGCTTCAGGACCATGCTGGAGCTGGCCCAGCACCGCTGCACCGCCGCCGCCAACACCAGCCAGGTGGGTGGGGCTCTGGGACAGAGTGGGGGGGCCTGGGACGGTGTGTGTCCAGCTGCATTGGTAATACAAAAATGTGTGATGGCAGCCACATGAAAGCTTACATATGTTCTATTTGAATGGTGAGATTTGGATGCATGTGGTTTTGTTACATAAACACTTCCTAAATGTGATTGTTATTAGGCCTGCACAGTACATCGAAATGTAATCAAAGTTGCAACATGGGTTAGTGCAATATTAAAACAGTCGGTCCAATATTTGTTACTGGCAAAATATGCGTTATCATTTGGAATTACTAGTATTGTGGTGCTGCAGAAATGTCCCGACCTACACATGGTATTCTGTGGACTAATTAGACCAGTGGTTCCCAACCTGGGGGGTGCGCCAAAGATCGCAGGGGGGGCGCCAGGCCTCAGATGATTTGAGGCCAAATATCATATTTAGAATTAATTTTAATTTTAATTTTTAATTTTTCATGATTGTCGCTAAAAGCCTTGTCTCTACATTACAATAAAATATAAAAAATAATAAATAAATACATTTTAATAAAAATTCAAGTTGGTAGCTAATAAAGGCATAACAATACAGAAATGTATAATTCTTTCTTTAATAGAAATGTTTCTTACTTTGAGCGTGTGTTTTAAACAGTTTAATCCCTTTGTGAATTGTTTCCACTTGCGCCGTCCTTTCATTTCTTCATACAGCGGGAATCCAAATGAATGAATCCTGAGTCCAATAACCATCAAAGTCACTCCAATAGTGCTCCTTAATTACGCTTTCATCCTCCTTTAACAACATACTTCACATTCCAGTTTGTGACAGTATTTGTAGCATTTCTTAGACTTTTAAACTTTAATTACTGCTGTTGCGGAACCCCTGAATTAGACTATCTTTGTTTGGTACAGATCCCCTTAAAGAAATCACACCATATAATGCTAATGTATTTTTCAATAATAATAAGATTTATGATGCAAAATGATCTATTCCTCCAATGTTGTGAATCATATCACAATTGCAAAATCAGTCTGAATATGTGCCAAAAGTAATTGTTTGCACAATATGGAACCCCAATTCCTACTATCAGAGGGGATGGGGCTGCTCCTGCTTCTATTGCTCTCTCAATCTTTTAAAAGTGGAATACAAGGTTTTAAAACTCAAATTTCATTAACACATCAAATCTATTACCAATTTTTGGAGAGTTGGCATCTTTTGTAAACCTTATTTGAGACCCCAACCCCTGAGAAACAATTCTTCACAAATGTCACAACGTTACCCGTTGATTGAAAGTGTATCTGACACAGCTGTAGCTCCCAAATCTTGAGGTCTGGACAGTTTAATTAGTTGAAATGATGGATCTTATTTACATGAAAGTGAAATGGTTGAACGCAGCCACCTGAAATGCCCACTCCCAGTTTTCCTTTCCTTAATAAAGATCTGAGGGTTTCAAAGAGGCGTATAATGACCATTGGATGTCTCGCTTGGTCTAGTCTATTCTGCTGCAGCCCTATGCTAGAGGGGCTGTTTAGTCACTGTGCCTCAGCTTCCATGTACACATTAGTATAACCAGGAGAGTCTTTCTCTGGCAGAAAGGTGCTGGGCAGAGCCTCATCCCAGCGTTTGCTCCAAAGAAAAGCACTCCGACTCAACAAATCACAGCTGTTGTTTCAACAGACGCGCATCGCCCTAATGCTGGGCGCTGTGACAACAACTCATGTCTTTCTCAGAGTATTTCTCCAAATGATCACAGTATTTCTTCTTTTTTTTTTTTTTTCAATGATTGGAAATGTGTTTACATGTATACGTTTTGGCCCCACAAAAACACCTGATCCGTGGTGGCCCTCAGGAGTCTTATGTTGCAAAATGTAAACCATTTCATTGTGCAAACTTTGCGTACCACATAACAACAAAAGCACCGTTTGAAAATCTAAACAAATCCCCCCTCCCCTGAAACTGCAGTGTGCACATTTAAATACTTATTTTATGATTGAATAGGAGACTCCTTTCTCTGCCGCTCAAGCACCCTTCGCCACTTTTCCAAAGGTATTGCGGTATATGAAAAATGTTAATCATACGGTATAAAATTGTTGGTATGAAACGGTATACCGCCCAGCTCTACATCGCCCAGCTCTAAATCGCCCCTTTGCTTTTGGTTATCCATTTATTAGGGATGTCCCGATCACCTTTTTTTGCTCCCGATCCGATTCCGATCATTTGATTTTGACAATTTGCCGATACCGATTTTTCCCGATCCGATCTTTATGCAACTCATTAAGAGAAAAAAAAGGAAAAAAGCATTCAAGTTGTCCCTTAAGGTTATTTTTTTATTCAAATGACAGTACCCAACTACCCATTCTATCCAACATGGATATAGCTTCTTTTTTTCACAGCAGCATTGGATCAGTTCAGTTGAGCAGCATTGGATCAAAACTAAATAAAGCCTATCAGTGCTCGTTAGCTTGCTGCTACTATTAGACACTGCGCCCACTCTGTTGCCAGATGTGAGAGAAATAAGCAACCAGGTCTATGAAAACAAGCCCCAAAGAAGCAACACATACATGATGTTGTGTCATTTGAAACCAAAACTAAGGCCTCAGGATGACTTTAAGACTTGAACATGGTCATTTTTGTTTTGTAACATTAAATAAAATGTAAAAAAAAAAAAAAATTCCGATCCGATTTTTTTCTTCCGATCTTTTGAAAATCACGTGATCGGGGCCGATCCCCGATCACGTGATCGGATCGGGACATCTCTACTATTTATGCTACTGGCTATTTGTTTGACACTCGATTTGTTTCTCACCATGAACACCAACCAGAGAAGTGTTGCTGTCAAACTCTGTATAAACGAGCCTGCTCAGTCTGACAGCACTCACAGCAACACTCACCGGCAGTGACCTCCAGTCCTGCCGGAGAGTTTAACATTTCCTAGTGGATTGGACGATATATATGTTACTCTGCCAGGTGTGGAAAGACTGGCAGTGCAACACTGTTTTTTTCTCCCCATGTAAGAGAAAAGTGTGTTTATATATTGGAGCCCTTTTTTTTTTTTTACTCTGTCTGATCACCAGCTTACTCCTTTTTCCAACCCCCCCCCCCCCCCTGTAGTGAAAGTGTGTGTGGAGTCAGGGTTAGACCAGGGTTAGGCTGAGTTTAGGGAAAGAGTCAGGGTTTAGAGGTTAGGGCAGGCACACATTTCAGTGGATTTTTCCTCTCGGGAATAGTAATCCAAATGTATATGTGTGTCTGTGCGTGTGTGTGTGTGTGTGTGTGTGTGTGGGGTTGGGTTATAAGAACCGGTTCAACTGCCCGTCCTGCTTTAAGAGCTACAGAACCATGCTGGACCTGGCCCAGCACCGCTGCAGCGCCGCGGCCAAGAACCAGGTTGGTGCGAGCATCAGTGGGCATGTGTGTGTGTGTGTGTGTGTGTGTGTGTGAGTGTGTGTATTGTGTGTATGTTTTTAAGGTAGCGTCAGCAGGTGGAACTGTAGCTGTGAGAAAGGGCAAACCTATACACAGGTTTTAGATGTGATGGTCAGGAACTAAACCAAGTTAGACCCCTGAACTAAGGTCTGTGGTCAGAGCTGAAGAGCCCTTCACCTTTTGTTCTAAAATATCAAATGTGTCGGTACATACCCCACTGGTGAATTTGCAAAGATTTAAAAAAAACGGAGCTGGCTAACAAGTGTCTAAATGAGACTACTAAAAGTCATCATGCCAAACATTAGCCGCCTATAGCTTAGCGGTGGTGATGCGCATCAATGTGACTGTAGTGCAATTTGATTATTGCATTATGTTAGCTTTTTACTTCTGGCAATTGCATTTACACTTTAAAAACATCCTAAAGTGGTGTTAATATGTGGAGATGAATCTGCTGAACAAAACAAATAAATAACATGTAAGCAACAGATCTTCTTTTCTTTGCAATATTCCAAAATCACAGGAAGAATCAAAGGAACCCATGCCATTCTCAGTTCTGGGTCGGGCTACAAATATATGCACCACTTTATTGATGGGTGTCAGAGCAGGTCTGATTATATGATATCTGTTGGTTTGACCATCCAGTTTATCAAAATGAGTGGTTTTGAAAATTGAAAGTGAAAATCACTCTGCAAATGAATAGGCATCACGGCCATCATAACAAAATAAGACTCGTGCTCATGTGACATTGAAATCTCATATCAGTGGAAATGATCATTTTTCCTATCTATACTGGCTGGGAGCAAATCCCTACACACCTCCAATGTGGAGAACAAGATCAACAGTCAAATACATCACGAAGAGAAGATCCAAGGACCAAATGTCTGTTTAATGTACTGAAAATGTGTTGAATAGTCCATTGTACTTAAAAAACAAAAGAACGTCCTAACTCAAAATGTGAGTGAAATGGGGTTAGGGAACTTGTTTTCTATCCATTTGGTGTTCTACTGTACACATTGGGAAACTGGATTAGTTTCAGTTCACTTGTAATATCACTTTGGCTTGACAGGAAACTGTAAACATTCTGATTCTGAAAAAACCCAGAATTTATCTCTCAAGATTAACGTTAAAGTTTAAAGGACTAGTGTAGCTTTAAATGGTCAGTGGCATGATTAGGCTTTAACACCAATGTAAAGGTGTCGGGGTGAGAGGACAAGCTGACAAGGCAAGCTACTTCTATAGTTGTCACGGTTACAGAAGATCGATTGGATTCTTGGTAGCAAAGGAGTTGATGGCCTGAATAATTTGTAGCTTTGTGTGAGTGTTTCTGTTTGTGTGTGTGTGTGTACTCATCCCTCACATTCCAGGTTGACTAAAGGCTAGTGGATGGTCAGGAGTCTGTAAACATGAGCTGTAGGGCTTTGCACTGATTGGCTCAAGGACCTGACTCATCACATTCATTCGTCACCGGTCCTCCGCTCTATATCTTCCGTGTGCATTACTAAAGACATATGATTTACCAAATGTCTCTCTTCCCCCCCCCCTCCAGTCCGGAGCTACAGGTGGAGGTGGGGCTGCTGGTGTTGGTCGTCGTGCCAACTACTCCCACCGCCGTCAGCAGCAGCAGCAGCAGCAGCAGCAGCAGCAGCAGCTGCAGCAACAACAGCAGCAGCAGCAGCAGAACAGCGCTAACTCCATGATGCAGCCGCAGCACGGGGGACACGGCCAGCAGGAACCTCTGCCCCCCCACTGCGTCTCCCCCATGTCCCAGGGAGGCGTGGGCAGCCAGCCGGACCCCCACCAGGTATGGAGGAGAGGAAATCTTAACTCTAGGGCTGGGTACTGCCCTCCCATACCACAGAGTTTACCACTCAATATATAGTGATTCGACAGGTTGGCGCTCGGACCGCTAAAACCCGCTTCCAGCCTTTCTGTTTGCTGCACTAGTTACACTAAATGCAATGAATACTTTTTTTCTGGTTAAGTCCTCTTGTATCTGACCATGTGATTCTTCTGATGTAGGGTCTGGCCGTTTTGTGTCGGAAATGGCGCTGCAGTATTTTATTGTCCAGTAAAACATTCAATATTTATATTTTCTCTAAATATAGTGGTGCAGTTATGACGTATTTTAGCGGGCACATCTGGAAGGGCTCCCTCGACAAAAACCCAATAGGCGCTTTCACACCAAGTACTTTTCCCAGGAATAGTTCCCGGAACTAATGGTGCATTTCCACTACAGCGCGGTTTAAGCGTGCCGTTTTTGGTTGCGTTTCCACTAGGCTTAGTTCCGGCTAGCGGCTACTTTTTCACAGTTTTTCTGGACCTCACCCGGTTGCATAGCGACGCTTATTGTTTAGGTGTCTTTTAATAAGCAGGTAGTCCTATCATTAGCTAGATCTGATCGATATGGACATAACCGCGAGTGAAGTCTGACGGGAGAGAGAGAGAGAGAGATGTCGACACGCAGCTCTGCATAATCACATGCAGCGGTGAGCGGAACAACACACACACTTCAGGTTAGAATATCACACGTAGCTATTTGAATGACCTCTCAAACTACCTCAACTAGTTATAGATATGTTTAGTTTTACTGTCGGGCTACTCATTACTGATCCGCGAGCTGCATGACACTGACGGGCTGTCAGGAGAGGGAGAGAGCGCTCCGTTTATTATTCCCTTGTTATTATAAGTGACTGTACACTTTGGAATAGTTAATCTACTATAATTAGTTTGTTTAATATCGAATCATATCAATTTGTTTTAAAGCTCAATAAATAACAAAGAAGACCTTTGACCGGCACTTTTCAAATTTTGTCCGGAAGATTTAAACTTTAACGGACATGTTGACCGGCGTAAAAATATTCGAACGGGAACTCTGCAACTACAACAAAATGAACATATTTGACCGTGATTTAATTGTAATACACGTTTCAAAATGATGCCGAAGTAACAACATACTGATACCGGTTAGTAAAAACCATGACTTAATGCTTTGACAAGTCTGCAGACAGACGGCAGGCGGAAAACCTTTTAAAATGCATGTTGTCTAAATGGAGATCGGTTAAGCTAACGCAGTATATGCTCCGACCGTCCACACTCACAACAACGGCCTACAGACATAAATAAAGCAGCGACTGTATTCGCCATGACACAGACAGTCTGTGGCTTGTTTAACTTTAGTCTAGTTTCTGAACAGATATGAGGAGCTGTGAGCTCTGAGGGCTAACGGCTGGTGTTGGTTTTGTGTTTCGCATTGAAGATGACGTCACGGCTCCGCCTACACTGCGTTACTATAGTTACTGCCCCAGCTACTAAACTGTAATGGAAACGCAGCATAAAGTGAGCCTGGCCTAACGAGGCCTAACAAAGCCTAGCCATACCGTACTAAGCCGAGCGAGGCCCTGCAGTGGAAAAGCGCCATTAGTTCCCTGGAACTTTTATTTCCTGGAACTATCTAGTAAATCGCGTTCACACCGGAATAAGTCCCTGAGGGAGCCGCTGACGTCACTTCTTCTTCTTCTTCTTCTGCTTTGGGTTTACTGGCAGGCCCGTAAACAACTTCACGGCGTATACTACCACCCGAAGTCCCCGGCCGAAACATTTTTTAAGCGTGTATTAACCACAGACTTTATTTGGGAATCAAACCAAAAACTCTTTCTAAAAAACCATCCCCGACGAGGGAATTAGATATGCTGAGAAAAACTCATTTCCAGGTTTTATGGCTCATATTCCGATATTAAATTGAGGGTGGGAAAATGAAATACATACACAGAGAAGCAAAGGTCAGCAAATAGAAATGGTTTAGCTGCATGTATGAGCAAAGCCCTGATGTAAACTGCTAATTATTTAGTGTTTTTGAAAAATGTATTCAGTATCCCAAAATATAATATTGCAATACCTGAACGTATAGATATTTTCTTTGACTAGGTACATGTTAGTGGTTGTGTTGTACTGAGTGTGGGTCTCTGTGTGTTCCAGCAGGGCCGCCCCAGCTCCGTCTCCTCTCAGAGCAGCCAGCAGAGCATGAGGAGCTCCTCCTCCAACAAACACATCTCCTCCTCCAGTGCCCCCCCGTCCTCCTCCTACTCCCTGCTCCAGCCCCTGGTGCCTGAGGTAAAGGAGATGAGCTCGGGATACACTAGGCTGAGCGCCAACCCCATGGTAGGAGAGAGAACCCCCCCCCACTCGCCGCTGGCTTCCTAGCTTCCTGCTCTCTGTCTGCCTACTAACACCAGGAGAGAGGACTAACATGTCTGTCCAGCAGAGCCTCTGCTCTCAGCTCTGGTCTTTCCTCCTTTAGAGATTCTGCTGTCTGAGGGGGGGCACAGCGTTAGGCTCTTAGTCTGCTGTTTTCATTTCAAATATTAGGAGCCAAGATGGAAATAAAGTGGTGCAGCAATGACGTATTTTTGTAGGCCGACCCCGTTGAATATTGCTAAAAGTAAGAACTGTGGCAAACACACGTTTATGATACATCAGCAGAATAATCTCTACATATATACACCACTTAAATAAAAGTTAAGGGATGACTGCAGTCGACAGAAGCAAATGTAATGCTAAAAAAAGACATCTCGTAATAGCCAGGAGTAAAAAGCTAACGCTAGGCTATAGAGTGCCGCAGTGACGCGTCCTAAAACCCGGAAGTAAGTTAGCATGTTGCCACTTCCGGTTCCTTCGATAAAAAGCAATGCATTTTCTCCATAGGATTTTGGAAAATAGCTCCAAATAAGGTCTGTGTTTGACACACATTGAAGAGACAGATCACGTTTTGTTCTACGACATTAAATCAATCAGCAGTGACCCCGCTGGTGATTTCTGAAGAGTTTACGTGTCTGAAAAACGATGGTTGTTACCAAGTGGCTGAATAGGACTACAGAAGTTGTCCAGGCCGTTTTACGTCATTACACCGAACACGTAAAACACTCCTCTAAGTTAGTTTGCCCTGTTCTGCTTGAAAGCAAGTACCTGCCTCCTGCAAACTGTTCAAACAAACGCTTCAACTCGTTCCATTTAGAATCTGTATGTTTGAATATGGATCAACGACCCTGCTGTAGTTCGTTTATAGCATAACGTTAGCATTTTGCTTCTGGCGACTAGATTTATGATTCGAAAATGATAAAAGTAGGGTAGACATGTGGATATTATCCGGCTGAATAAAACGTGATCCGTCTCTTAAATGTGTTTCAACCACAGACCTTATTTCCAGCTATTTTCCAAAACCCTATGGAGAAATTGCATTGCGTTTTTGACGAAGGAAGCGGAAGGAGTTTACTTCCGGGTTTTAGGACGCGTCACTGTGGCACTCTATAAAGGAACTACAGCAAGGTCACATGACTTCCCGTCACCATCGATAAGCTAAAGGCGGCTAGTGTTCAGCATGAAGGCGTTTAGTAGTCCCATCTAGACACTTACGGCCCGTCCACACAGCGGCGTGCGATGAGTCTTCCAACGCTTCTGCCCATTCACTTGAATGGGGTGACGTCACGCCTCACCGAACTGCATTGTGGGGAGCGTAGCTACACTTTGCTCGCGTTGCTCGCGTCCAGAAGATTCTAAAGTTGAGCCATGTTCAACTTTTGAATCTTCGACGGAGGCGTCAGCCAATCAAATCCTGTTTATGAAAATCTGCCAGTACAACTGCTAGCCAATCAAACCGCGTGTACGTTGGGAGAGCCAGACCGCAGGTACTCCGCAGGTCCGCAGCACCACGGAGAGAGCCTCCCCGCTGCTGCTGCTGAAGGAAGGTGGAACACGGAACACTCTTTAACTCTTTTTTCCCCCTCTCTTTTCTCCCTGCTTCTGCTGCAGGGTAGCAGGCTAGCGGGCTTTTTTGCTTTGTATGTCCGGGGCGGGAGATTCATGTGATTGGTTGTTGGTCGCGTTGCTCCCAAGCTTCAGCCACGCCCACCACAAAGATTCAACGCACGCCGCTGTGTGGACGGGCCGTTACTAGCAACCTCTTTTCTTAAGACTCACAGAAGCTTCATGCGGTATTAGCAGCATGACTTGTCAGCAGATGCAGATACGTTATCTTATTGTATCTTCTTGTATGTTTACAAGAGAGGAGCACATATGTTGTTCTCTAGCTGCCATGTATTAGCCTGTCCAAATACTAATACCAGATTATAGGAGAATAAAGAGGGGTGCTTGAAGGAGTCCTTAACCCTTAAATCATTCATCATTTTGGACTACTTAAGACTACCAAACGCCACCTTACCCCGGGATTCCACCGGATCCGTCTGCGCTGCGCCGCCGCGTGCACAACGATCGCGGCCACTCTAGTCAATGCCGCGTCACGGCTCAGAACCGTCCCAGAACCGTCTCAGCGCTGGGCTCCGCTAAAAATACGCGGCTGGTCTATTTTCGACGCGAGGCGTTGCATAGCACCGGGCAGGAAGTGGAACGGTCAGAGCATCCAGTCAATCCCCAAAATAAACTCATTTTGCAGACCCTATCCCTCCGTAGTCTTTCAAGTAGGAGAATAAGTGCCAGCGTTCTCCTCCGGTTTACAGGCACTGTGTACATTATATATAGCCTATAAAATAATTATGATGATGAATGCATTGTTTTACCACTAAAATACAGCAACACATCTTTGATTCATGTCGTTTATAACTGGACTATTACAATTATTATTAACTTTGTCTGTACAAAGTAGCCTGTCCAGGAGACAGACACAAGACGCTCCGCCTCTGAAACGCGCCCGGTGGGGTTTGATGCTGTAGGAGGTCGGAACAAAACCGCGGCGCAGACGGACCCGGTAGAATCCCGGGGTTATCCTCCTTTAGCTTAGCGGTCGTGATGTGAAGTCATTTGATTGTGATGCAGCTCGTTTATAGCCTAGCCTTTTTAGCATTCTTTTGCCGATGTATTTAAGCTTGACATACTATAGAAGTGGTGTTAATATGTGGAGATTATCCTGCTGAACAAAACGTGTAAGTATCAGAAACGGGTTTGCGACAGATCTTATAATCTGCTAAATGTATTAAATGCTGTGCCAACCTCCAAAATGACACCATCCCTGCACCGCTCTCTAACAGCTGAGGCTTTCCAAAAGCCCCTCCCCCACTCAGTCTCCGGGTTTCTCCGGGTGTAGCTCGGGCTCTGACCTGACAGTAGGACACTAACCTAGGGCTGTCCTGCTAACCTAGTCCCGCCTTTCACACTTTGGCACCTGTCACTCTCTTAGCTTGGTGGTGCACGTTGGAGTTGGGGCTGCACACGAGTCTTCATATTTGATCACATTAGCAACACTGAAAAATCAAGAGCTATCGAGTTGAATGGACCACTTGGATTCCTCAGATCTTATTGTTAGTCAGCGAATCCAACAGGTTTTAGTGTGAAGTCAAATTGATGTCATCAGATCGGAGTGCCTTTTATTTCAAGAATCTGACCCCAGGTCGCAGACTGAACACACTGATGTAGGAACAGGAATATATGCTCCCAATGTGGACCTTCTCTTCTCTCGCAGCTCCATCTCTAACGACACCTTCCTGTTGTATCTGTGTGTCTCTGTGTGTCTCTGTGTGTCTCTGTGTGTCTCTCTGTGTGTATCTGTCTCTCTGTGTGTGTCTCTGTGTGTCTCTCTGTGTGTCTCTGTCTCTCTGTGTGTCT
>CALSBZ010046706.1:365378-383890 GCA_943591055.1 Gobionotothen gibberifrons
TGTGTCTCTGTGTGTCTCTGTCTCTCTATGTGTCTCTGTGTCTCTGTGTGTCTCTGTTTGTCTCTGTGTGTCTCTGTGTGTCTCTGTGTGTCTCTGTTTGTCTCTGTGTGTCTCTGTCTCTCTGTGTGTCTCTGTGTGTCTCTGTGTGTCTCTGTTTGTCTCTGTCTCTCTCTGTCTCTCTGTGTGTCTCTGTGTGTATCTGTCTCCCTGTGTGTCTCTGTCTCTCTGTGTGTCTCTGTGTGTATCTGTCTGTGTGTCTCTCTGTGTGTCTCTGTCTCTCTGTGTGTCTCTGTGTGTATCTGTCTCTCTGTGTGTCTCTCTGTCTCTCTGTGTCTCTCTGTCTCTCTGTGTGTCACATTGCTATTTCATCTGAGATGTCTCTGCTGTGACTGGTATTTGACGTTCCTCCCCTTCTCCCCCCTCTGCAGCCGAAGCACCAGGACACTTTCTCTCTGGCCCCCCAGCGGCCCCTCACCACCATCAACCCCATCGGCCACTCCCTCCATCCGAACGGCGCGCCCACGCTGAAGCCCTCCCCCGTTCCGCGCAGCATCCAGGCCATGCCGTGGGAGCAGCGCTCTCTCTACAATCAATGAGAGGGACCCTGCAGCCCCCCCTCCCCCTCCAACACCCCCACACACCCTCGCCCTACCCCCTGTTGGACCCAGCATCAAGGAGGGGAGGACTTTGGACGCCCCTCCAGCGCCTCACCCCTCCTCTGGGCTCGGGGACAGGGACCCCACCCCATGAGAACTAGTTGAGATTGATTACTGAGTAGTTAGGTTAAAATGTGTTGCCTTGCCCCTCATGTATGATCTATGCCATGTACTGGATATAAGTTAAAATGTCTGTCCCCTCACTAAGAATTTCTGTCCCCCATTCTCCCCCCCCCCACTCTAGTTATGAACGTATCTATCCTTCCCATTATGAATATTGTCTCCTCCCACCCCTTCTCCTTTTTTTCCATGTTAAACAAAAGGCTATTTTCTATTAAGATAGCATTCCAAACCCTGAACGACGAGGGATTCAGATCCAGACCAGTCTGAATCTGAACATTCCAGGGTGCCAAAATGTCGAGTAATGTGACAAAATTCTCCCCTCACTTATGTTTCTGAACATAAACCCAACATGTAGTCAGATAAGGCTCTGGAAAGAGAAAGGGAAACTTTTCTTTGTTACTTGCTCCAGAATGAAGTTTGTGTATATTGTACGTTTGGGGGTGTCATGACTAAAAGCCGTTTTCCACAGCAGGGACCCCTCGAGGAAGGGGCCCGGCTGACAACATGTGTGCAGTGGGGCCCCTCTTCACGTGAAGACTGAAGCCCTGCTGTTTAAAGGACCTCATCGCTTCCCGCCACAAGGACTAGTTTGGCACGGCTTCCTTCTTTAACACAACTGAAGCTCACTCTGTTTCCTGACGTGGTGGCTTGTTGTTATTGTAGTTTTAATAACCTGTTGGCTGGGAATCACATCCAGAACATCCAGAACATTCTCTTCTCCATCCCTTCTGTTCCAAACTGACTGTTAACATGTTTCAGAAGCACTTTAAGAAAAGTGCTGTATAATTATTACTGCCCCCCCCATCTAAAGCTGTGTGGGCTGTAAGGATGTCACACTGCCTTACCCCCCCCCCCCCCCCCCCCCCATCACGACACACACGATCACCACGGCTGCACCGGAAGCTTCAGTGGCCAAAATACACTCCCCCCTAACACACCCTCCAGTGTTGCTTTCCCTTTCAGAAAACGTCCTGCCTGCGTCTCACAACTTCCTGTGAGGTGTCTCAACAAACAGCCAATCACAACTGGCCAGATAACTCCAATTAAAAGATGAGGTGAATCATGTGAAACGGTCCGTTTAATGAATAACAGTTTAATCATGTTTCCAATATGTAGTTCTGTTACGTTATCTCGCTAACACGGTGTTCACTGAAATACCCACAATTCTACTGACATTGTATTTTCTCTTTTTAAAGTTGTTTCTATTTTTATTCATGACATGTTTTCATTGTTGCTTTCTCTCTCCTTGTAAAGTGTCTTTGAGTATTTAGAAAAGTGCTATACAAATAAAATGTTTTATTATTATCACCATCAGGGCTGCTTCTCCTATGTAGACCACCATCTAATCCCAGTACCTAGTGTTGTTTAAAAGACTTGAAAAGATGCATGCAGGTATTTCACATGGATGTGGATAGCAGATCCAGCCATGAAGAGTGAAGAGTGCAGAGTAGAGACACTATGGTTCCCTAAAAACTGAACATCCAATGATCTGATGAGGACAAAAAAGCTCCAGAAAAGCAAGTAAATTGACCTGAAAAGTGGCCTCTTTTTTTTTCTGTTGACACTGGTTTGATGTTCTGGTCCAGCCACCAGAGGGCGACATATCTTTAATTGACCTCATATCGAATTGAATAAGAACCTGATCAAGTCTTTGAGACTTACACCACTGATCCTCCCTGTTCTCTGTGATGAGTGCTCGTGTCGGTGATGATGAATATGGAGCCAAAATATTTGTTGAATGAAAAAGTCAAACTCCAGCCTATCATCAGGTCATTATTTAGGAACTGCACATCTAGTTTCCAGGTCAACATTAAAGCACAGTTTTCTACAAACTGATAAATATACATTTGTTTCTTTCTTTTTCAACCTTATATGTTACATGACGAGGTGATGACAGATTGAAGTGCTGTGAACTAATATGTGTACATAGAATTTGATTAATTGATTTATCTAATGTTAAATATTGGTCTACATCCGGAGATTCAGAATGATCCTTGTTTTTAGAGTTTTCAAAAGCATCCCCTTTAATCCTCTGTGAAACAGGAAGTGTTCAAATAGTGGAGGTTTTGTTTGTGACAGTGTAGCCTGACCTGCATCAGGGGGGCCACACTGGCCCCCCAGGAGGGTTATTTTAGTGTAAACAGCTTTGGTGGACTCATCATTGCGGCTTATTGTTATTAATAATAATAGATTCAAATATCATTAAATGACATGACATGTTTCGTCAAGTTAATCACGTGAAGTCCAAATATCTCAACAAGTCGCGTGCACGTGGCGGGAACGCGCATTCATTGAGATTTCATAGGAATTAATGGAGCGACCCGTGCGCGGTTTCCGGCTCGTTTAAAGGCTCTGACGGGTTCGGCCGCGCGACACTGCCGTGCGGTTTACTGCGAATTAAAATCCGGGTGTCGGTGCGCGAGACGTAGTTTCAGTATCATTGCTTGTTATTAATAAACAATCATTTTCATGTCCGACGGCAGGGCTCCTTTCAGGGCCTCTGAGGCCCGGCCCGGTGCTCGGTGCTCGGTGCTCGGTCCCTAACACTGCTCTGACCCGCGGGCTGTAGTGATTAGTGACTCATTATAATTGTAATACTATTGTAACAATGCGTGCGTTCATTAATATCCTAAACGCGGTGCGCATACCGGAAACACTTTGCATCCCGCGAAATAAGTCAATGGAAGTTTTAAAAACCAAATATTTCCTGTGCAAAAATGTGTCATTTGGTTAGCCTAATTTTGATAATATAATTTGATTAATAATAAGCAAATAAATGAAAGCAGAGTTATTACTTTTTAAAGTTGAATTAAACTGACTAAGAAGATTGAATATTTGGGCAGGCCTCCATAAATCAAATTACTTTTAAAAACATTCGTTTCAAACTAAAAGTGTTTGTTACTCGTTCAGGACGATGAATTTCAGCAGGCCTCCCGGCAGAAGGCCCAGGCCTCGGCCTCCCCTGCCTCAGCTCCCCGCCTCACACCGGTGGGGGGCGGTACTGTTCCGGACAATAGGAGACAAGGAGAATTCAGTTCTTATATTTACTGTTTACTGTAACAACATTAGCAATTACGCTTCAAAAGCCAGACTTAAGGAACAACTGAATTACTATAAGATAGGCTAATTCTGCTAAATGAGTTTGCAGGCTATCTATTGATTGCATGTGAAGTACTAATTAAGAATCTATAGCTGCCTTTCAGTATTACACTTGTTCCTCCTAAAATGCTACTTCCATATCCATTTAAAAAAACATTCTACAAGTTAACACTTAATATCGTTTATTAAATCTCAATCTCTTATTTCATTTTCTTATTTTTTGTTAAGGTTATTATTCAGCTGATTATTACATTTAAAGTAGACTATTTTTTTCTCCTGAATTCGAATTCACATGATGTAGCTGTTATTGCATATTTGTAATATATTTGTTCTAATGTGGTTTTGTGTTGGATTTTCTTTGTGTTAAGTCTATGCTTAAATATAATGTCATTGCTAGGAAGTTATTTGTACTCAAGACTGAATTGGGCTATTTTAGTGACTTATTAATGATTAATAAGTTATGTTGATGTTATAAAATATGATACACTGTTTCAAAGATTCAAAGGTTTTAATGTCATGTGCACAAAGCTAGTGTAGAAATGGCAATGAAATTCTTCTGACCTGAACTCCTCCAACAATCCAACATATATAATAAAATACAAAAATACAAAATAAAAAGTAGTGCAAAAGTCTTAAATAGAATATATGTACAAGAATGTGAAATAAAAGAATGTAAATTAAGACAAAATTAAATGCGGTTTATTGCGTTGATAACTATTTATATAAATTACTTAAATGAACATTAATGATATCATGAGTAGTAATCCAATATTATAATAGCTAAAAGGCTCAATCAGCCAACTTCTTTTGCCCTTAGTACATTTTCTGATGATACTTGTTCACTTGGACTAGATTATTATGACTTCTAACAGATCAGACGACTACAGAAGTATCCTACACCTAGCTTGTGGTCTTTATCATATCATTTAAAAAAGAAAGAAATGAAGCTTGCACGCAAATGATAAAGTGAGGGAACATGATCATTTTAGAGATGTTTAAAAAGGTATTCAGTTGAATAGCTACTTAAAATTGAATGTTTCCAATATTCATTAAAGTACAACTTGATAAAACACTGTCCAACAATTTGTCTCATGAACAATCCCCATGACTGCACATACCAGCAGAGGCAGGTGTGGGTGAACTGTTTTGAAGAACAAAGAGTGACTTCCTGCTGAGCCTCTTCCCATTCATGAAATATGAAACAATGAACACTTGAACATAACTTCTGAAGAGCGGGGCACTCAGTTCAGGTGCTTGTTTCATTATTACATCTTTTGGTTTCCGTCACTGTTGCCAACTGAAGTTTATTTTCATGATTTGTCACCCACACATCCGTAGTCAGGCCCTTCTCTAAAACACTGGCCCCGTGTTGAGAGACAGGTTGCGTTTGTTTGCCGCAAAACAAAGCCACGCCCTGCACCCAGGGGCCATAGTGTTCAGCTTGTGGTGTGCACACTAAGGGCCCGGGCAGTTAACGTCCTAGTGGGCCACACACCACGTGCAGCCTGAGGCTTGGAGGCCCCATGGCAGTCCGTGGCCCTGGGCCCCGTCCAAAAGCCACCCATAGCTGAAAAATATCACAGAGGTCAAATCTGAATGTATTTTTCTCCTGTAGTTAAAGCATCAAGGAGCTGTTGGGACATATGTTCGCTTGGGGCTCTTAGTTCCAAAAAGTTTCTTCAATTCGACTTCACATTTCTCCCTAAAGGCGCTGTGACATTCTGGGGCCAAAACACCAGCATCACACAAGAAATAGTATTTGTGTTTTTGGAAACAATGACTTCAAATGTTGCTTTTTGTCTTAGCTAGTCCCTCACCTAACACTTCCACTACAAATGTAAATCTCCATACACCCGGCGGCTGGACCAATGTCAAAAAAGGATTCTTCAGCATCTGATATCAATCGTTTCGGTTCAAAATGAGCGATCAAATAAGATCAAACCCAATGAGAGATATCTGCACAGGGTATTAGGGCATCGGGTTATATAAGAGCATGAAGTCATAATGATGCAAGGCAGTGCACGTGCACTTCTCTAAACTGTGTCTCGTGCAAAGTACCAGACAGTGTGAAGAGAATACTGCCAACACAACAGAGACATTTCTTCAAACACTGCAAGAGCAGGTCTTTTTTTTTTTTTTAAATACAATGACTTTCTAAAAAAACATGTTTTTCTTCCAATTGTATGACTTGTTTCTACTTCTTAGATAAGACATATATGTTGTGCAGTACGTTTTAAACTTGAAAGACCTTGCTGAAACACAAGTGCTGTTATAGTCCAGGGGTTAATAAATGAAAGCATTGAATATCATGTGTTAATAGAGAATACCGGAGAGCCTTGCATTGCATTCTATATGTTATAAAAGAGAATTTAGTGCCTTAATTCTATCACTTGACACAAAACAAAGACACCTCCTAAATAAAGGAGGGACTCCTCTGACTCAGTGCATTACAGTGACCATACCACAGGTGATTGTTGCACTAACAAAGATTATGTAGAAAGATCAAATGACTGTTTCTGATAATGGGAGTTGCTGTTTTCGAGTAGAGAATATTTCTTGACATTTGTTTTGTTATTTATAATTGCAAATCAAAATATATTTCAACCAAATTCGAAGGACCCAACCTACAAAGGAATTAAGCAGCCTTCAAATGGAGAAACACTCGGTGTGTGAGCTTGTCTTTGAGTCTGTCACCCTTGGTTGTGTCAAACAACAAGAGGAAAAAGTGGGGACTATTTTCACCGGCGGACTAATCCAGGTTTGGTGTTCTGCTGAGTGCAGTCAGTGAATGTTTTTAGGGGAGGACGATGGATGGACAAAGTGTGTACAGATCATTATTTGTTCTGCTACTTTATATTTCTGCTACATCTCAGAGGGATATCTTTACACAAGGACCCATGATGCACTGTTAGAGATGAACATAGCCAAGACAATTACAATTCAAATCAATTCATCATTAGTAATACATTACTATCACAGTGCAACACTTACAGGGGCCAAAGTTGGACATTGCTATAACTTTCACTTTTGATGCATAAAGTACATTTTTCTAGTAATAATGATGTTGTATTTTCAAAGCAGGAGCCTTTCTCTTTTTCAGTTATTATTATATATTGCAGTATTGACATCTGTATAGAATGGGAATACTGACTGCAGCTCTTTGAATGTGCACTATTACAGGTCAGATTATACTCAGGCATAGTCATGCTTAAGACGCCACAAAGAAACAACTATACATGAATTGTAATTAGTGTAAAAGATGCTGCTCTGTCAGGGACCCTCCACAGGGCACAGTGTGCAGGGCTTCAGCAGGAAGTGTCGGTCGGGCCCCTCACAACCTCCACACTTAGACAATACTTTTCTTTCTCCACTAGCCTCTGGGAAGCATATTTCCCTGAATATAGGAATGAAAGCTTCCTATGACTTCTGCTCAGACTTCCTCAATTCTTTCTGTTCTTGATAGAGAATATTCTGGTCTCAAACATCATCTGAGTTTAGTCCTCAGTGCCTGAAGTTAAGACAAGTGTGAAACTAAAGGTCTGTGGCGTAACTACTGTATTTATTTCTGCGCATTCTGGAATTTTGAGCCTTTATATTTACCATTCCTTATGTATGCATCACTGGAAAGCACACAGGATCAATGTAATGCTCAACATGTGTGAGCATAAGGGAGATCTGGACATGATAACATTCACACACTAACATGTTTGGAGATAAACACACCTATTCTTGCAAACAAATGCAAGAAACAACTTAGAAAAGTATTCTTGGTTTTAGATATGAATGTGATTAAGCAGTGACATGATTATGGTTTTAACGTTGGATATGATGATTAGATGAATATGATCAACATATGATATGGTCAAATGTTTACTCCATTTGTTGATTTCAATCTAGTCCATAAAGGCTTATTCATTTGTTTCTGGCTATAGCACAAATGTGCTATTACATTTTTTAGAATCAAAGGCTTTATTGTCGACTCATATGCACATAGAGAATCTGAAGTCCCAGGCTCCACCAGCACCAACAATGCAACTTAAAGATATATAAGACATTAAATAAATACAAAAACAATACAAATTGTGCAGGAAATAACAGAATATAAATGAAAGACTAATGTGCAGGTAATGCAGGAATGAGAATACCAAACCATGTAGGCCTAGTGTAGAAAACCACATTCATAATGGAGATGACCATTAAATTATGCTTTTGAAGAACCTCTTTCCTATATTTGTTAAATGGCTCTTTTTTGGTCCAGGTTCTGTGAAGTCTCGTGCCACGTCGGCTGCTGGCAGGAACAGTTTGGCTCCACCGTGTGAAGCTGATGTCACCAGCGGGAAGAGGAGCTCTGAGAACCGGATGTAGGCCCAGCCAACAGAAGAGGGGAGGTGGGCACCAAAGCGAACCAAACCGTGTGTGTAGTATGTGTGTGGGGGCATTAGTAACTGCCTCCATTTTGAGAAATCCATGCTGGAGGGCGCGTGCTGCTATATAGCCCAGCAATTGCGCCATACCGTCATTTCCTCTGCGCCCCGCACACATGACTCTCACGAGCCTCCGCCTGTTGGGCCTCGCTCGCTGAGCCTGCATGTATCCGACACCTTGTGCGGGTGGACGGGGCTCTCAGGGCCCCCTGGGTCAAAGAGAGGCGTTCAGCGGGTTCCAGTAACCCGTGCGGCCCCTAGAGCTAAATGGGGCCCTGGACCTTTTGTTCCCCGTGCCACACAGCCCGAGGCTCACCATAGGTCATTTATGTAACATCATGCCGACTGACCATTCTGCCCCTTTCATTGGCGAAATGTAACGTTTCGCCAATGAAAACGGGGCGGGGGGGAGTCCAGGCAGCATCTTCCTCTCTAGGCCACAGCACACTCTTTACCGCACGAGCAGATCGAGCGCACAAAGCGCATGTGTGTCCGCGTGCTGCGTAAAGCCCCGGTGCAGCGCGCGGTGGTACAGTACAACACAGAGCGTGCACGCGCACAGAAACGAATTAGGGGTCTCTCGGCTTGTTGTGTGCGCGCGGATATGTACACGCGCACTGATCTGGTGAATACCCTATGAGCAGGGGATGCCCCCCCTTTCCTCCCCTGTATAACCAACTCTAAACACACCACGTGGTTTCCCCTTCGCAAAAAAAACAACGTGAATCAGTGAGGGGCGGCTTCTCCCTCCCTCCCTCCAGAGAGAGAGAGAGAGAGAGAGAGAGGAAGCTAGAGAGAGAGGGGGGAGGAACACATTTTCCACAGCGGATCCCGCCATAGTTTTCCTCACTCTTCCAGCACAGACGCATCAGCATCCACCAGTACAGCCAGTGCGAGAGACAGACAGACAGACAGGCTTTAGGCTGCTGCTGCTTCACCCGGCCGCCTGCACCTCCAATTCTCCTGGATTTACCTGTTTTTACACTTTTAACGCATCTTTATATAGTTAGTATTAACACGCGTTGCCTTTGCTACTTTTTTTAGATCTTCTTTTTCTTTTACATATTTTTGTGATTTCTACTCTCAGTCAGTGTGGCAACATCTTGTTGCGTTATTAGCGGAATCAGGAACTTTTTTAGCCGGCTTTTAATTTGAGTTACTCCGGGCTTAATTTTTTTAATAATCGTTTTTGGGACTTGGAACAACAATTGCCACCATGCACAAGCTGTACATTGGGAATCTAAGCGACAGCGTGACTGCCGAGGACTTGGGGAAAACCTTCGACGAGCACAAGATCCCGTACTCCGGACAGTTCCTCATGAAGACCGGCTACGCGTTTGTGGACTGTCCGGACGACCAGTGGGCGATGAAGGCGATCGAGACGTTTTCTGGTGAGTCCAGGTGGCCTGCTGTCCGCCTCCGAGCCACAGCTTTACTTTCATTCATTCATTGTAGAGGGAGTGGTGGAGCCGGTGCACCGTATAGCGGCCCCGGGTTCACCGCCGGGGCTGCTGCGGGAGCATGCCGGATAAAAATAAATCCACAAAATGATTTCATTGATGATGCTGGCGTGTGGAGAGCTATCCACCCAGGGGAGCCATTCAACTTTTGCAGGGGGAGGGACACACTGGTGTCACCCACCGTACAGCTCCACAGTGCGGCCTGAGCCCGAGGCCAGCATTTAACTCACATTATTACAATTGTGTGTGTGTGTGTTGGTTTGTATCTCGGTGTGCATGTGTGCTTACAATCTGGACGTAGGCTATTTGGCCGAAACAGGCTGTTGAGAGCCTCGCTGCTCCCTCCCCCTTTAAGCCGGGTCTCCCCTGTGACAAAGATAGATTATGTCTATAGATGTTTATCTATGGGCCTATTGCCTATCCTTGTAGAAATATATTTAAATGATAAGTGCGGGATAAAGTGATGGTTAAAGCTGGATTCAGTGTCCGTGCTTTGCATTTTTCAGGATTTCCTACAATGTAACATAAAGGGGAAAGTCGTCATGTCAGCTTCTTCTCTTTCCTCTTTTACTTCGCCTTTAATATTCCGAAATCACTTTGAATCCCATGGAGAGCGAGTTCCTGCTCCACGGTTGTCACGGTGCTGTGTCGGGCTCTCAGGAGCTCATTATCGGACTCAGGTGACAGGCTCGGGCCCTCTGGAGCCCTCACCTTCCTCTCAGCTTCTTGTCTTTCTTTTTTTTAACTTTGTATCGTTTAACAAAGCCAGCTGTTGAGCTGCTTTACCTTCAGCTCTGACCCTGGTACGTCACAGCCCCCCACAGTGGACAGTTAGCATGTAGCTAGCCGTGGTGTGTTTCTAACGGTACACTTCTGTATCTTTCAGGTAAAGTGGAGATCCAGGGGAAACGTCTTGAGGTGGAGCACTCCGTCCCCAAGAAGCTAAGGTACCCCCCCTCCAACTTCATGTGTCCTTCTTTCAGAATCTGTACTCTGGTGAATTTTCACTTGGTGCTACTTTGACCCGCCGCCATGACACTTCTGGTTCTTGGTGTGTGTTCATGCTGTTTGTTCAGGGCTGTGTGTCTATGCTGAGTGACCATGGTGTAAAGTAGCCTAACTAAGTACATTTAATCAAACTGTACTTAAGTAGCCTACACGTTTGTGGTACTTGTAATTTACTTGAGTATTTTCCATGTTATGTTACTTTGCACTTCTACCCCATTCAAAGGTAGGCTAAATATTGTGATTTTACTCCACTACATTTATTTAGTAGCCTAGCTTTAATAATTTTGAAGGTAGGCCTATAGATTAGTTATAAACAATATGATCAACTCTTAAATAAGACTATAGTTACACCTGGAGTGAATCCACAAGCTACCCGGCAGTATCATCAAAGCTGGTAAAGGTGCATAGTTGTAATTACTTTGTATAGGCCTATACAAAGTCATTAAAACTATGCACCTTTACCAGCTTTGATGATCAATAATTATAAAACGTATCATCTATATTATTCTGAAATGGACCAATCTGCATAATGAGTGATTTTACAGAGTTTTCCTACACTTTGGTATTTCTACTTTTACTCAAGTTGGAGTAGTACAAGATCTGAGTACTTCTCCTCTGGAGGGTGTGTGTTTGACGGTAGAAGCCTGAGTTTTTGGTGCTGCGTGTGTGTGACAGCTTCCGTTATCAGCCGGCAGATTGAGGAGCTCTTTTGTCTATATTTGGAAATGCTGGTTTTGGTTGAGTAAATGCATGTCGCTATATATTGTTTTCATAAAGTTATAAGCGTCAGCAGGCTGCAGACCCCCCACCCGTCCCCCATTCATTGTGGACACATCATTTTATCGTGAGCTGTATCTCGACAAAAATACATAGGCCTACACGATACATTTCATCTGTCATTATTTAAAACAACGATTCCTTATGGCGGATTCACTGTAAAATTTACGTTTTTTCATTTTCCAAAATGTTAATGTCAAAAATGAATAGGCCTATTATTAAACGGTTTCCCAATTTTCTTAACACACGTTGTTTAAATTGACCATGAATAAGCTGTGAATGTTGGGTTTTAACGTGTTCACATTGTTATATCGTGAAATATTATGATTTAAATTTGTATTATTTTGTATGTATTTTAATGCCAGCTGTGCATTTAAAATAAGACAGAGGTTTTATATTTTGCATATAAAAAAACATCTGATTCAGTTTTGTATTTATGGTTCCAAAGCATTTGAATGGCCAGACGAACCTGTGGCTTATTAATGGTAAACTGTGTGCATTGTGGATCAGCTGCTCGATGCTGAGAGACAGACTTGACCTGCTTTAAACAGTATTATGGAATTTGCCTCCAGCCCATCATTCACTGTTGTAACCTTTGGCACAGATACGAGGTGAGCAGCAACACTTCTCCATGTTCCGCCATATGGCCATGCGTGTGCGTGTGTGATCAGAAAGGGAAGTGGACGTAGATGTCATGCTAGTGGCTTAATGTCGCTGTATGAACATTTGAACACAACCAGCATTAATATGTTTGTATTTCAAATATTAGATTTTGGCCTGTGTTGGTGTGCCCGCCTTGCACCACAAAGTCAGACCATGAAGAGTAAATGTTGCAACATGGCTGTGGCGCAGAAGAGTCCGCAGAAAGGCTTTTTCCTGCGGTGGCGCGGAGTGACTTGTCAAAGTGCTGGAGCAGGTCGCCCGCCACGTTTGGAGACGAGAGGGCTGTAGCGCACCTGTGATAGCCTTGAAGACCCACCACTATGAGCGTGTTTTGTGATAAGGGGCCACTGTGGGCGAGCTGGGGCCCTCAGTGGCTCCGCAATACGTGGCGCGTTCAGGCACAGAGGAGTAACTCCACGTCAGGCAGCAAAATGGCGCAGCGGAGTCTGAAGCTGACCGGGCTGAGCTCACCCGGCCGGCCTGCTGCAGCTCTGTGTTGTGTATGTGTTACACCGACACTGTACTGGTTATATGTACACAAGCTAGAAAACTATCAGTCATTTTAGGAGTCCCCATTTTCAGATAACCAGCCAGTGAGAGCCTAGATATCATAATTACGTGTTTAAATATTCATATCCAACATCCACTGCATCTACGCGCGTTTCTGCGATGTGTGATTTAACTCGCATTTACAAAATAATTCAGTAAATCTTTAAAATACGACAATTACTGCACTACAGTAGTGGCACATTAATTAAAGGGCGTTGCAAATATACATGGTACGTGTGAATAACTACGTATTTGTCCAAAAGACACCGCATCATGATATCTGCATATAGGCTAAGTTACTATTGTGCAGTTTCATTCTGACATAGAACCTCAGTGGAGGTGTGTGTGTGTTTTTGTGTGTGAGGGGCGGTGTTCAGAGGGACAAACCCATTATGTGAGGGGGAGGGGCCCCAGTCCTTTAAGGGGAAGTTGTATGGTTCAATTCCTTCTATCTATCATGAGTTTGTGCTTTTGTGGGGGGTTTACATTGTAGAGGCTGTCGGGATATTCTTCATGAAGTCGAATGTGCTGTTTACACGAGAACGCAAATGGTTGTATCCGCTATTTTTCTCTTTCGTAGGCCGTAACGGAAACGCGGAAACGGACCCCTCAAACGATAACGGGTCCCAAGGTGGATTACATTACATTACATTGCATTTAGCTGACGCTTTTATCCAAAGCGACGTACATTCGACCAGGAAGATACAACCTTGAAGAAAACAGAATCATATGAGTACATCAGGTTTCATATAGCCACAACATTTCAAGTGCTACTCAACTGGCTTATAGATAAGCCAGTCCTTTATTAGTATATAAGTGCTCTGTTAGTAATTCTTTGTTAGTAGTTCTATCGCTCGAAATGGAATCGAAAGAGATGAGTTTTCAGCCTGCGCCGGAAGACGTGCAAGCTTTCTGCTGTCCTGAGTTCAATGGGCAGCTCATTCCACCATTTGGGGGCTATGGATAGATCTGCAAACGGAACGCTCTGGGGGGCCAAACGGCTCCGTGTGTACGCCCTATACGATCATTTCCTGATAACGATGAAGCCATAGCCCCGCCTCTCCCCACCTCTGCTGCTCACTGCTGTAGCATGGCCAGTAGCTACTGACCATGCTACAGATGTTAGTGCAAAATCTACAGCTCCTCTACCACAACCATCAGCAACAAGTGGACATGGAGAATTACATGAACTACATGTTGCTAAATCCACCGCGGGGCATATACAGAAAGGCAACCATGGCAACCATGCTCGGGGGGTTTCTTTGCTGCTTTTGGTGTATTTTGTGGCGAAAGTACAGCGCCACTTACAGGCCCGGCATACGTACTACAGCGTCTCCAGCGTTCCTGAGCGGTCTCGTGTGAACGGAACACAAAATACCTAGTATTTCATTGATTTTTTTCATAATTCTAAGTTACAGTGTGCAAAAAGTAATACATTGTTCCACTTTAAATGCAACACACAGACAAAGTTAAACGATTTGTTTGAATTTTTTTATTCAAATGTAATGTATTTGCAGGTCTTTAGTGGAATCCCTTCTAGTCAGATGTATCTTACAATAATGAACCATAACTGCTGGTCTGAACCAAACTCTTGTGATGCCCCTCTGTGTGTTTGTCAGTGTGTGTGTTGCTCAGCAGGATTTCATAGCATTGTTTTTGTTCTTTTACATGTAATACAGTTTGTATCTTTAGCTTGCAACCTGGTCTACAAACATTGGCATATTTGCTCTATGAATATGGCAGATTAGCTACACCCTCCCCCAAAGTTGGACCTAATGTCATCAGTATGGCAGAAATGTCCTATTGTCCAGGTTTCTAGTTTACCATTTACATTTTTTTCCCGATTAAGATAAATCTGTGCAATGTTGTCATATGGCCTTTCATAATGGCTTTACATGCCATATATCTGGGATTACAGCGATACCTGCAAATCCACAATAAACAAACAATGTGTGTGGAAGTCCCCCCTCCTCTGGCCTCACACAACAGCACTGTGACACAATCATTTATAGGACAAAGCATGACATACTCTTGTTTTTTTAAATACACTAATGCACTTTTTAACACTTTTTATTGCACTTTTACATTGTTATTATTATTTGAACGTTTTTGTGAAGTAGAGTAAGAAGTTTTGCATATACAGAATTGTGTAGTGTGCACAGAATACACAGCGACATTAGAAAAAAATGACATAATTGAAACGAAGTTCATTTCATTGTGACTAGAATTTTGAAAATAATGAGAATATACATTTTCATCAGTGTCTCCTTCCCTTTTTCTGGACTCTTGTGTCAATTGCTTATTTTCAAGAGACAGATTCAATACAAATACCTTTATCTGCTTCACCCATGTGTTGCAGTCATCATTTTCAGTAGGCTCCCAGGCCTTTCCTCTCATTACAGTCTTGTTCCCTACACACCCCTCCACCTCCCGAACCATCCACCAAAGTTCTTCACAAACTGAAGCGACACCGCCTGGTTCTGTGACTCATTCCCTCTGTCCTCCCTCCATCATTTCCTTTCTGAAGGATACTGGCACATTCATGAACAACGCTTCTGGTCTTTTAGTGTTCTCCCTGAAAACAGTATTTTTCCAGCAGTTGATATGGGTTTAAATGTAGAACAAGTTTCTTCTAGGCAAGACATTTAAAAAGTCTCTAGCTTTATTTCTGCATCACCAAAGTTTAGTTTGCGCAGAGGGATTGTATGCCTTCTCAGAAGGGTCACCCACACCCCTGGTGAGCAGAACTACTTCCTATCTGTTGACGTCTCACCTGCAGCCTTGGTTTAACATCTCTGGCAGTTCTTCAATAGTGCATAAGATACATGTTCTGCCATCGAGCATGTTACTAATGCACTGCTACTGTGTTCATTACTCAGTTGTATGCATTGTGATGGAGATGGGGGGGAGGGGGGCTCATGTGTTCTTTGCAGCAGGAAGGTCAGAGTCCTCTGGCTTCTTGCTAAGACTCTGATGTGATCCCTGCTAAAGAATATGAACATAACCCCATTGTTGGGCTTTATATGTTTACTTGTCATGATTGTATCCTACTAATATTTTCCCTGCTATAAAACTGATCACACACACACACACACACACACACACACACACACACACACACACACACAGGAAATTCCTGTTGACATTTAAAAAAAATGTTTAGCAGTGTTTATAATCTTCCCTGCCTTTTAATCTGACTCTTCTTTGCAGTTCTCATATTTTGCTTCTTTACTTGTTGTCTACTATTCTATTTATTTATATTATTTACCTCTAAGAGCTGCAGCGGTTTTCCTTTTTCTTCTTCTCTGCTCTGCTTTAAATGCATTCAAAAAGTGTGTGTGTGCCTGTGGCCTGCACACTGAGAGGAGGAGGAGTAGCACGCCATGGTTTGTCTTCCTCTCCTCTCATGGCAGCGAGGAGGAGGAGGAGGAGGAGGAGGAGGAGGAGGAGGAGGAGGAGGGGACAGTGGGCGGGGAAAGCAAGGGGGTGCGACCAATCGTGTGGCGGCATCAACTGCGAGCAGCGAGGGAGGCGGGCCATCCCTCGCTGCTCGCCCACACTCGTGCTCTCACTCACTCCTCTCTCTCTGCTCATACTTCAGCCTCTCTCTGGAACAGTATGTACATCTCTCTCTCTCTCTCTCTCTCTCTCTCTCTCTCTCTCTCTCTCTCTCTGGAACAGTATGTTCATCCCTCCCTCTCTCTCTCTCTCTCCCTCCTGGCACTGTGCCATGTTCTCTGCACCATTTCAGATAGAAATGAATGCAGACAGACGGATGAAACGTGTTTTAAATGTGGACGTAAGCTGAACAACATACTGCAGAGTGTTTATGGACAAAGTGTTTCTGCTCTCTCAGTTGTAAGCTCTGTCTGTCCAGTATTTTCAGAACCCAAGCAGAGAAGTGGCTGCTGATTGTGGTGTTTTCAGCACCAAGGCCGTACAGCTGTGGGTCACTGTGCTATCCTGTGCTGTGCAGCGGGGCTGTATAATGGCAGGCTGAAACATAAACCCTCTATCACCAATGTGAGGAAACATTCATCCTAGAATACGATGACCGTTAGCATATCTTTTTGCATTTTATACTCCTTGAATTTTGATCTGATTCTGGGCTTTATCATGGTGTGATATTTATAAATACATGCTAATTGAAAAGCAGTATCTTGGGCTTTAGGAATTGTAGTAGTCATGAAAATGATCAGTCAAATAAATATGGTTAATATGAATAATACTCTTAATAAGATGGACTGCAGTCAGTGGTGTAAAGTTATCTATTTCCCTCAATATAAGTACTGTACAAATATACTAACAATAAATATTAGCGTATTGTACTTCATTTCATCAGATAAGTTTAACAGCTTTAGTACTCATCACATTTCAAATGTTCATTCAAACCTCATAGAATATGATGCATTGTAATTGATCAAACCTTTTGTGTGAAGTACTGTTAATATATTCGTTAATAACAAATAAAATAAGAATAACTATAACAATATAAAGAGGCTATTCTTCTTAATGAGTCCATGGCACTTTAAGTATTTTGTTGCTGATACTATAATATTCACTTTTTTCGAGTTTATTATGTCGTAAATAATCTAAAAATAATAATTCTACCACTTTCTCTTTCAATCAAACAAAACGTAAACATGTTGTTAGCATATAACACAGGGCTGTAGCCTGTGTGTTGTTCCAGTATCAGCAGATTTTCACTATGTCATGTCTTGACATAAAACTGGGATATCACCCCACCGGAATCGCTTTGATACCAATACCCATGAAAATCTACAATTCCTGATACATTTAAAAATATTATATTTTAAAACTGTTAACATTATCATTTCTCTTGGCCTAATACACATTTCTACTAAAAAGAGCTTGAGTTCAAGTCAGTGGAACTACAGATGCTGGCTGCTAACAGCTCACCCTTTAAACTTGTCTAAAGGACATCTAAGTCGCGTGCTTACATCCTGTTTTCAGATTTCGACTTGGTCAACAGAACTTTATTCTTCCCTCTGAAGGTGCATTTCACGTTTGTAGTATACTCTAAAGTTCAGTTTTCTGCTTTAAAACATATCCAAATAAGAAGTACAGTACAAGGAAAAAAAGGAAGAACATAATGTGACCTTCTCCACTTTGACACACGAAGAGTGTTGCTTAAATATATTGTGTTTTCAGATATATCTACTGAAATTAGCACGCTAATGAGCCCTGGTCCTTGCCGTCTTGTAATACCACTGGTTCCTCCAGAGATGACTGGGAGTCACTGTAGTGACAGTCTAACCTCAGATCAACAAGGGGACCAACAAGTAGAAGTACAAGTATTATTGTCATGTCAATAATACGTCCATGGAGATGTGCACAAAAAATGGTTTGGGCTGGTTATTAGAGAGTTATACTTTTGTAACAGCGAGATGGAGGGTGTGATATATTTAAAGGAGCAATAGGTCGGATTCAAAGTATGTATATGGGCCGCCAGCTCTAACCATTGAGCACTAGCTACTTCTACTACATACTGCGAACAGTTTCATATGCATTTTATAGTTTGTTAATTGGATTAAATTCAACATGAAAACACCCTTGTCTTGTCCTCATAGCCGAAGGGAGACGGCGCTGTCTGTGCACTGGCTGTGTGCTGGCTGTGTGCGGGCTGTGTGCGGGCTGTTTGCTGGCTGTGTGCTGGCTGTGCTGCTGGCTGTGTGCTGGCTGTGCTGCTGGCTGTGCTGCTGGCTGTGTTGCTGGCTGTGCTGCTGGCTGTG
>CALSBZ010046706.1:399195-410668 GCA_943591055.1 Gobionotothen gibberifrons
ACACACACACACACACACACACACACACACACACACACACACACACATAAATATTGTATATTGAGTGCCTTTGCAGATAGCGTTTGAGATGCTCACACACAATGCTCATAGTGGCGTCATTATTACATTTTGATTGGTCACGATCCATCCTTGAGTAGTTGTTAGTGGACCAATGAGATTGCAGCAAGTGAGCGAGATGACCTTTCCCCTATAAGTCTGGGCAAATCAGGGAGTGATGAGGGCCTCTTTTCTCTCTGTATCTCTGTTCTATTGCCCACTCTTAAAGAGCAGTAAGAAAGGCTGTGGCTTTTCTCACATGATGCGTGATCAATGTTTCATTCTTGGTGTAAAGTGAGTTGATTGTCAGGAGAAGATGCAAGTTCTGAATGAATGGGCCGACTAGGGATGTATCAGGGCTCTGATTAGCTGAATAAGTAAGGGTCATACAGAGTATAGCACCCATGTATATCATCAGATCAATCAAACTTTATTTAAATAGCTCTTGTGCTTCACAAACCAAACACATAGACAATTTACAAATAATAACAATACTATCTCCCTCTTCCCAGACAATAATCAGATATTAGTGCATTCAAAACGCAGGGAGTGCTAATTCCTGTAAAGGTTGCGAAGATAAGAAAACCCCTCAAGTTTTTTTCAAAGTAGGAAAACCGGTTAAATGGATTGTTGATAGGGAAGAGGAGGCAATACTATTCATCCTTATCCGTGGCTCTTTATTTTTCACACTTGTGCATCTCACACACATTTACAGCTGGCAGTTCACACTCTGCTCTACACAGGTTATTTAGCACAGAATCTGTCCGCCTTCCTTTCTCTGCCTCCCCTTTCTTGTTTTCCTCTTGCTTTATCCTCCTGCCAATGCTATCTATTCACAACTGCACGTTACATCCAAAGCCTTCAACTCTGAGGATCAAGTCCTTTAACTACTGTAGGTGTTCAGAAGGGGGCACATCAGTATCACTGATGGTGCACCTGCATCACCTCTAGTAGAAACCAACCTGCAGATCGTCCTTGCCTGACCTCTCCTCTCTGCACCCTAATAGAGTGGTGCAAGGATGATTTATTTCCGAAGGTGGAACCTGAACTAAGCTTTGCAAGGGCTCCCTTCACACACATCAGTTTTAAGACATTCATCATTGCTGTGTTTACTGAAATATGTATTGTGAAAGAAGAAATCGTTTACATTTCCCCACAGACTTTTGTTTTGGGACTCTTACCAAAACTAATTTAACATTTATTGAATTTAAGACGAGGGAGCCTGAGAGCGCTTAAAATGCTGATTCATTTCTGGGTTAAGGACTCATTCCTGCACCACTCCGTGCTGAAAAAGCTGTCTCAACAGCAGAAAGTAGAGGATGGAGCTATGGAGGTATGCAGAGGACTTGGTGGACGGGATTAGATGATAAGAATTTTCACGCTGGATGACGTTGTTTAGTTGCCTCAACCCACTTGTTCCTCACCATTTACAATGAAAAATTAATCTGTGATTTTATACAGACTAAAAAGCTCTCATGAAATATTAACCCCCTGCACTTGTGTGCTCTTCTAGCCTGCAGCCAGCGCTTGCTTGGTACAAGGGGACATCTGAGGGCCAGCTGCATTGTAAAGGCTTGTAATGGCCTCTCTGTATGGGTCTTTCTAAACAGCAGCTATTGTTGAGGCCAGCGGAGACGCATAGCAATCTTTCAACAGCTAAAAGGACAGTGTTCCCCATGTCCTGTTAAAAGGGAACCGTTTGACATTTTGGCGGCTAGCCTTTTACGTGTGTCAATAAATAGTCCGGCAAAATCAACCCCTGTAAAATATTGATTGTTTTTACACTTTTTTAACTTGTCATTGTGACTAACTGTGTTGATTTTGATATGTGTAGCTCAGAGGAGAAACTGCGTTGAAATGACATGTAGTGTGAAATGAGCCTGGTTGCAGGGATCTGTCGCTGTTTATTCAGTCTGTAATTCTGATCAGTTTAGTGTAGTTTGTCATGTGGTACATTGGTGAGCTAATGCTCTATCCACTGAACCAGTGGACGAGCCGTTAGCAGCGTGTGGAGCAGCTCAGGTGAAGCAGTCTGCTCCAGCTGTTTGAATATGAAGCCTGTTATCTGAACACACTTGAAGTAACTCAGGCTGGGTTCCTGTTGTCCTCTGTCCAGGTGTTCCATTGATGCTACAGATTCTAACCTTATTCAACAATCATGGATAATTCAAGCAATTCTTAAAACGAATAGTAAAGCTAGTACAGAATCAGAAACAAGTTTGTTCCCAAGTAGGTTTACACATACGAGGAATTTGGTGGACATGGTGCATACATGAACACAGTTAAAGAAAAAGAAAATGGAAGAAAACGACGAAAAAAATAACGATTATAGGTAGAACATTATTTACATAAAATCTGGATAAACCAAAAAACGACGTACTATTGCAAAGTAATCCGAATAATAAAATTAATGATGTGCAATGTTATTATGGGAAGTGGAAAGCTGTATAGACGCTTTTCCACTGCAGGACCTAGCATGGCTTAGTACGGTATGGTTAGGCCTTGGTAGGCCAGGCTCACTTTATGCTGCGTTCCCATTACAGTTTAGGAACAGGGGTAGTAACTATAGTAACGCAGTGTAGGCGGGGCGATTGGCTGTTCGGCGGGCGGAGCGACGCTGCGCAAAACTGCCATGACGTCATCTTCAATGCGAACCACAAAACCAAAGCATCAGCCGTTAGCTGTTAGCACTCAGAGCTCACAGCTCAGAAACTAGACAAAAGTTAAACAAGTACAAACCACGCTTAAACCGTGCTACGTGCTGCAGTGAAAAAGCGCCATAAGAGAGCTTGTGCACAAATGGCCAACATTTGTAATGAAACTACTTTTGTAATGTGGGTGGCAACAAATATCTTTGCATGTTAATCATGCAAATATGAATCACCTGCATACGCTTTGCTGGAAGAGGTGTCAGTCAAACACGTCTTCATCTGCCTTGAAATGTCCCGCTGGGAGTGGTGAGATACTAACAGCACACACACATTTCCCCTGGAATTCGTAGTCTTGTTTGATCTTTGGATGACATGTGAATGGCAGCATGCCTGCGTTAATGTGTGTGTTGTTTTATTCACGTATCGGTGTGTATTGCTCCTCTTTCTGGGAACATCTGTCATTGACCTTCTAGCTGGTGATGTGACTGCCTGTCTCAGATGTAATCAGCTTAAAACAAGCACTGCTTACCAAGCTAACACACACACACATAAGCGCTCAAGTCAATTATCTGACAATCATAATACATTGGTTTTTAGAAAGAGCAGAAGATGCTTTTATTCTGCACCTTCTCGAAAAGCTCTGTGGGTGAATTACTTTCTTTTGTTGGTATTATTATTATTATTATTATTATTTTTAAACATTAAATATTATCTGTACAACTTTTTAAAGTAAACTAAACAATTCAAAAGCATTAGCTATCTAAAAAAGCGTCACAAAGTAGACGTTGGCAGTCATTCAAATACATTGAAAATTATAGTACGGTGCTGCTTTCAGTAAAATAATCCCTTCAATTATGAGTTCTGGTGATGTTTGGGGGGAGGGGGGGACTAATCAACAGATTGAAAGTATCTGACTGGCACTGCAGGGGAGCCTTCCCTGCCTGGGGTTGTAGAAGGGCTTACAAAGGCTGCTGAGTGGTACTGATCGGACAAAAACTCCTCCAAAAGAATCCTCAAAATGAGCTCGATGTAGCCTATTAGAGTAGTGTATTATCACTCAGAAACAGATGCTATAAGTCAGCTGTGTGAGTAGTGTGGTATACCTCCATAATCTTCAGTGTGGTTGATTATGGATGAAAACGTCCAAACACCTTGTCCTGGACATAGTTTATACAATGTAAACTGTAAGACTAATTTAACTGTATAAACTGGGACCAAGGTCTGGGGCCTAATTTATAAACGGTGCGTATGCTCAAAAGATGGCGTACACCAGTTTCTAAGCAATGTTTGCGATTTATAAAAAACAAACTTGATGGGAAAATGTGCGGTCCTCCATGCAAACTCTAACCCATGCGTACGCACAAAAACGGGAGAGACGAGAAACTGCGACACCGTTGGCAGAAGGAAGAATGGAGAGAAATATGTGGAAATAATACCCTAAATAAAATGTTACCTCTCATGTATCATATATGAAGAATTAATTTGCAAAAATTGATTGAAGCCAATCTTAAAATGATTAAACAAACGCCTGTTTGAGACTCCTCAGTGCACACAAAAACATAACTTGGAGAAAACCACCTTGAATATGTTGTGTTAATGTTATGACATGTATTCTCATAAATTATGCGAATTTATGTGACAGAATTACGTCTAAACTGAGGCCGTTTTGTAGGTTTGCATGGTTTTATATACTATCATGTTTAATCATGTTTAATGCCGTTTGCTAAGACTTGATAAGTCGCTCATAAAACACAGGAGGTATGGAAACTAAGAACGCCATATATTTGGTAGATTTGGCAGCTGATATAACTCAACACATTTGTTTTATTTCATTTAAGTGGTGGATATAGAGTTGCTGCGGGGGGTTGAGACGCACAGGCTGCAGTGGAGACGCTGCACACAGCTGATCGACAGCTGATCGACAGCTGATCGACAGCTGGAACACAAACCACCAAATACAAAAATTGACTCTATTGACTTTATTGAGTGCATGTCTTTGGTATTTGGGAATTTAAAAGTATGTTTCAAGTGGACTCTGTTGTACAACTTAACTTTGGAGCATTTTCAGGCAAAAAGTGTTTATATCTCTTGTAATGTTGCCTGCCCATGCTTCTCAGAAGGTTTCTTCTTGGACACATTCATGGTGTTGCACTTGGTTGTGCGTGTAAAACGGTGGAAGTAGTTGGGTAAACAGTTGAATAAGAGAGCTTCAAATAGAAATTCGATCTCCACACACCTGGCCATTTGTTATTTTTAAAGCTTTGCAGTCTTTGTACAGTGCTGCATCTGAGAAGTACAACACCTTCCCTGAAACTACATGACATGCCTCCAACAGAGATTCTTGTGTCAGGAGTCGAACCCTAATCCCAACCCTTACCCTAGTTTGACCCCCACTGTTCCTCCAGTAATGGCGCATTTCCACTACAGCACGGAGCTCTCTTTAAGCGTGCAGAGCCGTGCGGGGCCCGTTTTTGGTTGCATTTCAACTTGGCGTAGTACCGGCTAGCGGGTACTATTTCACAGTTTTTCTGGCCCCATAAAATCGAGGTTCTTTCCGGGCCAACAACCAGGCTGAGTCGGGCTGAGTTTGCTAAACTAGAGAGAGAATCGTTGGCAAGGGGGCTACAACTACAACAAGATGAACATATTTGACCGTGATTTAATTGTAATACACGTTTCAAAATGATGCCGAAGTAACAACATACTGATACCGGTTAGTAAAAACCATGAATTAATGCTTTGACAAGTCTGCAGACAGACGGCAGGCGGAAAACCTTTTAAAATGCGTGTTGTCTAAATGGAGATCGGCTAAGCTAACGCAGTATATGCTCCGACCGTCCACACTCACAACAACAGCCTATACAGACATAAATAAACCAGCGACTGTATTCTCCATGACACAGACAGTCTGTGGTTTGTACTTGTTTAACTTCTGTCTAGTTTCTGAACAGATATGAGGAGCTGTGAGCTCTGAGGGCTAGCAGCTAACGGCTGATGTTGGTTTTCTGGGGTTCTCATTGAAGATGACGTCACGGCTCCGCCTACACTGCGTTACTATAGATACTGCCCCAGTTCATAAACTGTAATGGAAATGCGCCATAAAGTGAGCCAGTCCTAATAAGGCCTAACGAGGCCTAGCCATACAGAGCGAGGCCGTGTAGTGGAAATGCGCCATAAGTCTCCAACCACCAAGACCTGAAGAAGCTCAGCCATCAGCTGCTTATAATGTTGACTCAGCATTTTAGTGAGGACTTTTGCTGATTTTCGGTTCTTTGTGATATCATTAAATTGTTGTCTAAGTCAATTGATGATAGGAAAATTGCAAGTGATATTCTTCCCTCAAACCGCCATATAATTAGGTAGGAGATTGTCTACCAGGCAATGAAATATACAAAAAAGTATGGTTTTTTTAAGTCTGGTTAAGCACAAAAAAAAACCCTCAAATGATTCAATTTAAGTTAATTTAATTATTATATACAGACAAGCCTCGCTGGGTCCAAGGGCCCCTCGCTCTGGTCTGAAGAGCTGCAACCCTCGGCCTTTGACCCCTACCAGAGGAAAGCCTTCCTCTCCTCCTGCACGACCTACAGGACCACTCTTTTCATCCTCTTCGCTTCTTTTCTTTCTTCCCTGGTTCTTTGTTTCCCTGGCGGCTGGAGCTGAGCATGGATTTAAAACCTTCCTATCCAAGGCGCCGGCTTTACCTTAAACCCAAGACATATTAGTCTATCTGCCATCTCATACAGCGAGTCCTAGTGTGAGCCCGGAAACGTTTTATGAAAATAATTTACGCAAATTGTGCAAATTGCCCATCATATGCAAGTTAGCATCTGGCAGTCTCTATGTGCTCGGGACCTGTACTATACATTTCTAACATAAAACGTTGGGGTACTCAACATTTCCAGGTTCACACCGCTGGCAAGTAGATATTCAAGCTTCTTTGACTCTCCATCTCTGCATATCAACAAAGAGTCAGGGATCACAGTTTCAGAGTAGATTTCTTTTTTTAGTGTCGCAAATATATATCCAATAGAACACTTCTATTCAGCTCTACGGAAATATTTCAGTTTAATGAACAATTAAACTGAGGAAGACAGTGATGACTAAGTGTTTATTTAGCATTTAGCTCAGGTTGAAAGAGCGTGGGAGTCATAACAAGGCAGGCCTCCACCATGAAGGTAGAAGATGTTTAAAGATAACAGCTGAGTGAACGAGCATGTTAGCAAATGTTAGGCATGTTATTCTGTCGTCCATCCGCCTGCCCATCCTTCTTTTTGCCCGCCCATTCCTAGCCTGTTGCCATGGTTTCGTTTCAGCCAACGGGATAGGCTATGGGTTGGCAGGCGGCGACGGTAGGGGTCAAACAAGTTCACTTTTGGTGTCTTGTTGGGGGTTGGGATGTGTGTGTGTGTTATGGGGGGCCGTGCTGGAGCAGTTGATGTGTTGATAAGGTGGGACTTCGCATGTGTGTGGGTGTCGTGGGGTTTGATGTGAAAGGTATGCTGCTGTTTTCACGTGTGTTCGATAGGTTCGGGGGGATGGAGGTGGCGATTATAGCTGAGCATTGATCAAGGATCAAAGGATCCTGTGTTCCGTGTGTTGGATGGGGGTTGCCAGGTATTTTGGATGCACAAAAGACTATTAATGTGCTGGAGCCTCCTGGGGGTTTTGGGTGGGGTTTATTATTTGGGGTGGAGATGGTTGTTGTTGTTGGGGTTTAGGGCCATTGATGTTAAGTTGGGTGGGGTTTGCATAAAGAGCGGTAAAAAGGGACCACTGCTCGGCTAGCTTCAGGAAGAAGACCAAGGGTCAGAGGTGCTGCACCAGATGGAAAATAGTCCGGTGTAGGAATCAGTTTCAGAATGAATCCCAAGACGTTTCAGCTCTAGACGTACTCTTAACTTAAAGATAAGATAAGATATTCTTTATTGATCCCACATTTTTTGTCAAAGCAGCATGTTAAAAACAAAGCAATGCACATCATTTGAAAAATAAAAAAGAGTAGAAAATAATCAAACATTAAATAACTAAAAAGTAAAATATATAAAAGTTGACCGTGAAAGATAACAATCTGTAGACTATTTGTCAAATAAACACAATGAAGGGCCAAATTACAGCTAACACAATTTAAATTAAAAAAATGATGGGAGATATCTTACCCTAACCCCACCCATTTAACAACAAAGACAATAACACATCTATATATATATATATATATATATATATATATATATATACATATATATATACCTCTTTATAATTGTATTATTAGTGGCTGCTATCTTGAAGTTAGACGATACTACGGTAATACATCTAATAACACTACTTTATACAAACTACACAATTCTTTTTTTTAAAGACTCTCTTACTGGTACTTTTTGTTGTCCACCTAGATATTTATTTTGTAAATTATAATTTGTGTAGTTTCTATTTTTATCTTTAATATTGTATGCATGCCTCTTTGGCTTTTCACTTTGGCTGTAACCATGTAAATGTCCCCTGTATGGGACGAATGAAGGTATTGTGATTCTGATTAACTACATTTAATAAGACAATACTGGTTCAGTAATACAAATATAAGAAATTCAAATAAATGCTATAAAAAGTGCCTTGTGTTCCTGATGTATTGTATGCTAAAGGGAGGAGGGTCTTTAATGTGATCGCCCATATGCAACAGTGAAGTGCTAACGGTCAAGACGCAGTTTAAGGAACATACGCTCATGATGACAGTGCCAACAGCAAGCATACATACAGACACAGGATTAAGATTGCACACATGCACTCTTCTGTTCAGCAGAGCACCCCTCCCCCACTGAGCCTGTGTGTGGGTGGCTGAGCAGGAGGCTGTCCCACTACTGCCGTTGATTCAGTGTGTTTCTCCAACAACCAGAACTGAAGCGTCATAATGGTGGGCTTTAGGGAATGGGAATGTGACGTCATCAACGGCAAGTCCTCCATATTAAGAGGATACTAGCGATGGCAGCCTATTGACTTACCTGTACGGCGAGCGCAGTAGCAGTAACTTTTCCACTTTAAACGTTTTAAACATGGTTGGTAGGCACTGTTATGTCACTGGCTGTAAAAGACACTTGAATAACCAAGCAGAAAAAAGCACAATGGGATTACATTTTATTATTTTAAACTAACAGGGAGACGAGGGACACGTAGAACAATCAGCAAGAGACGCTGAATGTGTTGGATGTCCGCCGTCTGCTAACGGCTTACAGGAACACAAAGCACTACACTGGGGATACGATTTAAAATATTGCAGAATACGTTCATATACTGGGACAGTGGTTCCCAACCTGTGGGGCGCGCCCCCCTTGGGCGAGCACCAAAGATCGCAGGGGGGGCGCCAGGCCTCAGATGATTTGAGGCCAAATATCATATCATATAACATTTTTTTACATATAATTGTAACGCAATACATGATTGTCGCTAAAAGCCTTGTCTCTACATTACAATAAAATATAAAACTTAATTGATTAATTAATTTGAATACAAATTCAAGTTAGTAGCTATTAAAGGCATAAAAAGACAGAAATGTATAATTCTTTCTTTAATAGAAATGTTTCTTCTGCCCGTAAAGTGTCCAAACCAGGCTTTTCTGAGCGCATTTTTAAAACATAGTCATTGTCCATGCCGGTTTCAGTTGGATTATTTGTCACAGTTGCTCCGATCAGATCGATCTCCTTCATTTTGTAGATTATTTAGGACTTTTGAATCCACATAAACACATCGGCAAAATCCGGCTTACTTTGAGCATGTGTTTTAAACAGTTTCATCCCTTTGTGAATTGTTTCCACTTGCGCCATCCTTTCATTTCTTCATACAGCGGGAATCCAAATGAATTAATCCTGAGTCCAATAACCATCAAAGTCACTCCAATAGTGCTCCTTAATTACGCTTTCATCCTCCTTTAACACAATACAACAGTACATTATTACACTCATGTTAAGGTATTAATTACTTAGAAAAATCATCAGCATAAACATTGACTGAAATACAAAATAAAACATTGTGTTTTTCTTTATGTAGGAATATACAGCTAAAAACGACACTTTCTAAACTTCATTTAGATGTTTAGGTTGAAAGCAGAGGCACATGGCTCCTTTCATTCAGAATGGCTACAGCAGACCTTGTGCTGGCTCTTTCAGAACACAGCGTCACTTTTCAATAATGTATAGCAAATTAAATAAATAGATCAGAGCCCTGTTTATCTTCTGGTCGCGATATGAATCTGTGTAAAAATATTGAGCAACTGTGGGTAGAGGGTTTTAACATTATTTGAGCTTAACCAAAAACAATATCCTGTGTCAAATATATTGCTAAAGCAGTGTGGTCAGGGTTAGAGCATTGTACAGATACAAGAAATGTATAGCATGGAACGTTCCGATCTGGGGAGAGAATACAATCAACTGGAACCTTTCGGAACACATTCACACACACACTCAAAACTGTGACTGTGAGTCCCCAAACGTCTGTGTTGGCTGAAGTTTGAACTCATCTTATGACCTTTAAACTTACCATCTTCTTGTTGTTCTTCTCTCCTCAGGACCAAGAAACTTCAGATCCGAAACATTCCCCCTCACCTGCAGTGGGAGGTGAGTTCATATTTCCTTAATGACTGTGACCTTGACTTGAACTTCACATTGCCAGCAACAACACACCATTCCTTCCATCCACAACATCCCCTATTCAAATGGATATTACATTTAAACTACATGTATAGGTAAAGGCTCTAAACAACACATCCAGTGCCCGCCGGCCCATCTGCTCCAACAAATCTGGTCTTTATTTTGAAAGTTTCCGTTTGACAAACACAGTCTAACACAAGCTTTTACACCAATTACTACAGTGATGTTATCGGCGTGTTTCTGAAAAGTGGCGCTCTGTTCTCATCGGAATCAATTGTGAAAATGTGAATTTGGACCCTAACTAGTGAGCCACATCCATATTTGACTAGCACCATGTCAGACCTCTTTAAGCATTAAACCTTGCAGTGTCACTGTTCCAGAGGGCCATTTGTTGAAAAGCTTGCCACCTGGCGTAAGTCTTATTTTGTAACTAGTCGGGAAAACATTTCTCCTTTTTCATTCAACTAGTAAGACAGATTGACGAAGTAGTGTGACGGAATGTCTGACTAGTTCTGAAATAGAGCCCACTAGTGGAGGAAAGAGCCCTAAGATACCAAGGATATGTAAAACGGTTGCCATACAGGAACCTACGGCCACCCAAACTGACCTCACTACAAATACACGCACTACTGAGGTGTTGTGGGAGTGTGTGTGTGTGTGTGGGGGGGGTGTGTTTATTGGTTGTATTTGCTTGTACCTGCTGACTGTGTATCAGTCAGTGGGAGCTGCAGGTTTGTTATAAAGGGAGCACAGCGAATAGAATCACACATGAGCTAACAGTCAGGTATTGATCAACTTATGGGCTAACTGTTTCAAACTGTAACCTATTGATTGTTGCTAAATGCTGCGGTTATGTTATCCCTTCAGCTGGATGTGTAATACCGACTGCAGGACATGAGAAACAGCCAGCAGCTGATTGAGAGCGGGAATCTGCATTACATAGACACGTGGAGGGAAATTCTCGTAAACAAGCGAACAACAACAAATGAACATCCCAATATTTGACTGTAAAAACCCTCTCTCAGCTCATATGGTTAGGATGTGCATGTGCGGGGTGTGTGTGTGAGATTCTCTGCTGCTCTTGTCGGGCTGTGTGTGTGTGTGTGTGTGTGTGTGTGTGTGTGTGTG
>CALSBZ010046706.1:461148-471409 GCA_943591055.1 Gobionotothen gibberifrons
ACACACACACACACACACACACACACACACACACAAACACAACCTTCCCTCATCCAGCACCAGTCACTTTTCTACTCATGTTCGCTGCAACTGCACTGTTACTGTACTTCAAACATCATTTTTTTGCTCTAAGGAATACTTGCACTAATGTCACATTCATGTTTCTGTTGATTGTGTTTTTTGTTTGAAATATATTTATTACTGTGGTATTATTGTGCTGTTCGTGGTTAGCCAATAGTAGTGAAGCCCTACGCCGGGCACTGTTCTGTGACGTGATAGAGAGACGACATGTGAGGGTAACGTGCATGTGAGCTAGGGGGTGTTCTAGCATGTGGGCTACCAATAAAGAGACACGTAAATACGACAGCTGAACTCACGTGAATTATTGAATAACACGACATGGTGTCAGAAGTCCTGTTGACATTACATGGAGTGTGACCGGAATAAGTATTGTTTGGAGCCAATTGACGGTGAAAAGGAAGGAAAAGTGGACATGGCAGATGATAATGCTAATTATTATTAGATGCTTCAATGTCCTGAAATAGCTGAATAATGTAATAGTTGAATGGTTTCTGTAGCTGAAAGTAGGCTGAAGGAGTTAGATATTAAATGTAAGTAGTACTGAATGAATGTGTATTAAGAAGAGAAAAGAAAGTAAATGCTTTGAAAAGCAGCAGAATATTTTAACCAGTTAAGCCCCAAGCCTGTTTTTCAGGTCTCAGGCTCGAAAATGACATTCCCAGAACAAATGACAATGACTTCCCTTCTAAAAGGGGTAAATTAATAATCTTTTTTTTCAAAGCAATGAGTTGGATGTAGAAAAGTCAGAATCAATATAGATTTTTTGTATTTTGGTATCAAGATTATCATGATCCTGATTTATGACACCTTGACTAAATGTTTGCCTTGAAGTAAATCTTTGAGCTCAGGTTCAGGTTCAGGTTATTTATTTGTACCCGTAGGTAGATTCTGTTTGCAGAGAAAAAGACAAGGGTTCCATCCTGACACTAAAAACAAACACAAACAACAGACACATCTCTAATAAAAGGACTAGTAAAAGTACAAGTATACCCTGCTCAACCAAATCTCAAAATATTTAAGAAACATTTTAAGCTGCAAGCTAGTCTTGATTTTGTAGGTTGCTAAATAAAATTAACTGATGAGTAAATGATAAAATGAATTTGTTTTTAAATGTTTATGTTATTATGTATCTGTGATTATTTCATGTATGTTCATTGTTGTCATTATGAGAGATAATTTTTATGATTGTGATTGACTGTTTCAATCTGAAATGTTTTATTAACGTGATTATTCGCAACATTGTGTAGAATGCCTACACCCTTTCTGAAGAACCTTATTTATTAGGGTATTGAACCATTTATTATTAAAATAGGTTTTTAGGTTATCAAAATTGGTAAAAAGAGAGGAACTGTTAGGGAAACATTTGCTTAGGTATTCAACCTTTGACACAGTTCATAATGTTCTCTTCTCACTGTCTCCTTTCCCATGGCATAGGTCTACGGCCTTGGGTATTGCTGCCATCTCTCTTACGGCCCCTACACATGGCGGCGTGCGTTGACGCTTCAACGTTTCTGCCCATTCACTTTGAATGGGGTGACGTCACGCTTCGCCAAACTGCATTGTGGGAGCAAAGGGTAGCTTTGGGTCCCCTCGCTTCAAAAGTAGAGCAATGCTCTACTTTTGAAGCTTCGACGGAAGCGTCAGCCAATCGAATCATATGCCAGTACAAGCTATAGCCAATCAAACCGCAGCTTGTGTGTCCAGGGCGGGAGATTCATGTGATTGGTTGTTGGTCGAGTGTCAGACATGCCCGCCGGCAAGCTTCAACGCACGCTGCCGTGTGTAGGGGCAGCTTGGGCGCATTGTTGTTGCCAGTCTATGACCGAGCACAAGCCGCCATGAGGTAGTTTACTGTTCAGGGACGTAGGTTCCCTGGCGCACATTCTTTTCTATGGACGAGAGCTCTAGTTAGATTCAGGGTCCATAATTGTTTAGTCTCACTGATAAAGAATGTTGATTATTACGCTCCGAACTAGTTAAAACCTCGAGCTGCAGAAGAGTTCTTCAGAATTGGTTTGGCAACCGCTGTGTCAACTCGTGACACACCACCTGTCTTGTCAATTCTCCGGCCGTAACTCCAAATAAACCACCAGTGTTCGCCATCAAAGCTCCAGCTCTCCTCGTGCCTCTCTGAGTCCTGTTTCCAATTGCTTCAGAAGTTTCCCCCACATATGGAAATAAGATGTGCCAAGATTTGCCTCGTTGATGTCTATCCAAAGAATCACCATGACAAGCGACTCAGAGCTTATGCTATCTTAGATGATCAGAGCAACAAGTCTCTGGCTAGATCTTCCTTTTTTGACATCTTTGGGATTGACAAAAACTGTTCTCCATACACTCTTAAGATGTGTGCAGGTGTTTCAAAGGTGACTGGGAGAAGAGCGAGTAAATTCATAGTGGAATCAGCAGATGGCCAATCCAGTCTGGCTTTGCCCATGCTTATTGAATGTGACATCCTTCCTGACAATTGAAATTAAATACCAACTCCTGAAGCCGCTCACTATCATCCACATCTCAAGGACGTCGCTCCAGAGATCCCAGCACTCGATCCCAAGGCTGATATTCTGTTGCTACTTGGAAGAGATGTTATTCAGACCCACAAGGTGCTCGATCAGCGCAACGGGCTCCTAAATGCTCCATTCGCACAGAAGTTAGCTCTGGGGTGGGTTATTGTTGGTGACGTATGTCTTGGCGGGGCTCACAACCCCGGACATGTAAATGTTCTCCAGACAAACATCTTGGAAAATGGAAGACCAAGCTACTTCCTTCCATGTCAAAACAGCATGCAGGGAAAGGAAAGTTTTGATTGCCAAGACCGCGACAGGATGGACTCTAAGGCAGACGCCATGGGAAATACAGTCTTTCAGTCTACTAGCGCAGATGAGAAACCTGCCTACTCAATAGTAGAAAGAACATCCCTACCAGAACAATGGAGCTATGTTTCCACAGACGCAAACCCGGCTGACATTGGTTCAAGGTCTATTCCTGCAAACGCCTTGATGTCCAGCATGTGGCTAAAGGGTCCAGACTTTCTGTTGAAGCAAAATAGTACTGCAATTTTTTAAGGCGTTCCGGTGCTCTCCTTCAGCATGTGTCTGACGAGACATATACCACGTGATGACACATTAGGCTCGTTTTGTGTTCAAGGCAACCCGGTATCACGGCAAGACGTGAACATGTGACGATCTACCATGCTGGGAGACGTGAATATGTCATGGTTTCGTCCATTCAAACGTGACAGTTACACGGTATTGTTAACATGGACATGGCCAACCAGTGGAGAAATACGTGCCAAGCAAATGGTCTACCGCGCCTATTGGTCGGTTTTTATTGTCAAAATTAGATGTTTTTAATTTATTTTTTAATCGTCACACTCGATTTCGCCGATTTTCTTGTTGCCCTAGCTGGTCGACACCTCTTTTAGCAGAAACAAAGGCTACATTAATGTATTAAATCGATGTTAATCCATGTGTGTGGATCATAGACTGTATATATAAAGGTGTGGATGTAAAATGTAAATGTGAAGGGATGTGTGTAATGTGGTGATTGACATTAGTCACCCACGGATCTATGGGTTGGGGTATTGTTCCGCACGGATATTTTAGTTAACCGGACTTCCTGTTGATGTGAAATCCGAAAAACATTTAAAAAAAAAAAAAATAATACTTTATTCCGAGTTTGCTTGCTTTTCTCTTTGGAGGTCATCACATAACAGCATTGTAATACACGGTTCGGCTGCATTACATATTACATATCTGCCATAGTTCTGTATTTATAGAGCCCTGATGAGAAGACTTCTGGACAAACAGGAAGAACTGCCGCCAAAACTGAATATGTGACTTGGATCATAAATATATCAGCAATTAAACAACATCTTACATTTCTTTTCACACAATACGTCTCCTTGCAGTATCAATACTAATTCGGCTGACTTTTATATTTGATTCCAATTGGTAGATAGGCTGTATTTACACCATAACGGTGCACAGCTGATATAAAGGCACATCTAGTGGTTAAAGCACGTTATTGAATTTTATTATTTTATTATTTTTCACAAAAATGAAATCACCAATAGTAAAAACTGAATTAACTGCCATTAGTAAACCACTCAAATAAAAAGATCATAAGTGGTTTTGTTTTACATATATTTTAAGGATAATAATAGCAATGTAACACTGTCTATGACACTTACTGTATAACACTGATTTGAAAAACATACAGAAAAAACGAATTCACCACCCTTAATAAAGTGTTTAAATATACATTTCAGGTGTGCTGTTTTGTTTAGATCATTAACATCTGGAGCTCTTTTAATGTCCTTTTTGATTATTGTTACACTAGGTCTTGTCAAAACCTTTATTCCATATTCAATCCATTACTAAACAAAACAGCAATTCTACTCCACTACAATTCAGAGGTTAACCTGGTATTTTTACTCCACTACATTTATTTGAGTTACTTTGCAGATTCTGATTAATGATGTGAAATATAAACAACCCTTAAATCAGACTTTAGTTACATCTGAGTACAATTCAGGGAAGGTGATTGTCAAGTGCCAACAATCAGGAGAGATATTTGATAGTTGCAGCTTGAGAAGACTAAACATTTATCTGCAGATCCCTATAAAGTATATTCATTACTCGTTATTCTCTACTAATAGTTAATTGAAGACTGTATATAATGGCTATTTTGCATATTTTTCTAAGGTTCATTGACATATCATATACACAACTAATTCAATAACGTGCTTTAACCACTAAACGGTGCACACAAGGTACACACAGCCATAATAACTTTGTATTATTAGCAGAGGTGGGACCAAGTCATTGTTTTGCAAGTCCGAGTCAAGTCTCAAGTCTTTGCGCTCAAGTCCGAGTCAAGTCTCAAGTCTTTGCGCTCAAGTCCAAGTCAAGTCTCAAGTCAGGATGGGCAAGTTCAAGTCAAGTCCAAGTCCTAAGCTTTGACAAAACGAGTCATAAACAAGTCATTATGTGCTTTTCACCAAATGTAATGACATCGATCAACAGAATAATACTTAATAATCCAACTGCTCTTTATTAGTCACATTAATAATAATCAATTTTCTCTCTGCTGGTAAAGTAACGTGTTTTTTTCTAATTTAAGAGGGATCAGTAAGGTAAGGCTACCGTGACGGTTTGATTCAGAAGGAGTTTAATGTACAAGATCCCTGATGTTGAGGTGACCAGAATGTTTATTTCCACTGTGTACAACATGTTATAAGGGACCCACAATCTATCTTTATGCAAGGGATAATGTGCAGCGAGGCGGTCAGTCATTATGGGGAAAAGAACACCTGAATCTAGATCCCTCTGCAGGTGGTACTTTTAGTATATTTTGATGCTAATACTTTTGTACTTTTACTTGTAACATTTTGAATGCAGGACTTTTTATTGTAACCGAGTATTCCTACACTCTGGTGCTTTTACTCAAGTACAAGATCTGAACTTCTCCCACCTCTGACAATAAATCCTGAGTGCCAAAAAAAAACCTGCTCTGAAGGTTATTTTCATTTTACAAATCCTGCACTCAGCTTTGCTTTCTCCAATAGCATTGAAATGCAGCCAGATGCTGCTTCTTTCGGTTTTCGCTCATTTCTTGACTTTTTCCGACACGCTTGCATTTAAATCCGGCTACCGTCGCTCTGTGCAGCTGGCCTGTACCACTACACCTGCTGTGCCCCCCACCCTTCTTTCACATAATGGTATGATCCTAGTGTGTCCTCGCATATGATTGGCCGCATGGTGGCCCAGCTAAATAAAGTCCCGCCCCTGCCTGCAAGGATCCTCAGCAAGAGTAGAAGCGGCTGGAGATTCTGCTCTCCCCGACGGGAGTCTGCTCTTCTAGCAGCATATCGCGATCGGCGTGTTTGAGACCCCTGAATTAAATGATCAAGTCACCTCAAGTCAGAAGGCTCAAGTCCAAGTCAAGTCCCAAGTCATTGGTGTTCAAGTCCAAGTCGAGTCGCAAGTGTTTTGTGATTTTGTCAAGTCGAGTCTCAAGTCATCAAATTGATGACTCGAGTCTGATTCGAGTCCAAGTCATGTGACTCGAGTCCACACCTCTGATTATTAGTGTAGGACACTACATGTATATGTATAACATCTGAAGACGTGTAGTTTTATTCATGTTTTCACATAATAATGTACAGGATATTGCTATATTATTTCACATGTTTTACTTCTAATATCTAATATATTGTAAAACATCACAGACAGAAAGGTATATCCGTCATTTAACAGTAAGCTATTGAAATTCTGAATCCATAGATGTGTCTCCCATCACCCAAATCCCCTGACTATTCTCTCAACTCAGTATTTACATTCTTATATTCAAAGAAAATCAGTAATATCTTTAAAAACTGAAAAAGTCCTTTTATATCAGCTGTGCACCGCTATGGTGTAAATATAACCTTAGTATCTACCAATTGGATCAAATATAAAAGTCAGCCGAATTAGTGTTGTGGAGGAGACGTATTGTGTGAAAAGAAATATAAGATGTTGTTTAATTGCTGATATATTTGTGATCCACGTCACGTTTTCAGTTTTGGCGGCAGTGCTTACTGTTTGTCAGACTTGTTATACAGTCTATGATCCACACACATAGATTAACATCGATGTAATACATTAATGTAGCCTTTGTTTCTTCTAAAAGAGGTGTCGAACAGCTGGGGCAACAAGAAAATCGGCGAAATCGAGTGTGACGATTAAAAAATAAATTTAAAAAATCAAGTTTTGTCAATAAAAACCGACCAATAGGCGCGGTAGACCATTTGCTTGGCACTTACGGGTATTTCTCCACTGGTTGGACCATGTTAACAATACCGTGTAACTGTCACGTTTGAAGGGACGAAACCGTGACATATTCACGTCTCCCAGCATGGTAGATCGTCACATGTTCACGTCTTGCCGTGATACCGGGTTGGTTCAATCAGAATCAGAATCAGAATCAGAATACCTTTATTAGTCCCACAGAGGGGAAATTTGCAGCGTTGCAGCAGGAAAGAGCCAGAGGTGGGAGTAAGTCCTACATGTGCAAGTCACAAGCAAGTCTCAAGTCTTGACCTACAAGTATCAAGCAAGTCCCAAGTCACTGTGGTGAGAGTCAAGCAAGTCAAGTCAAGTCATTGCTCAGGTCAAGCAAGTCAAGTCATACGAAATTCTGATGAATAAGCCCAGTTTCCGCATTTCCTCATCAGTTAAAAGACAGTGGTAATGAAAATGGATTCAACCCACACTATGATCTTCATTACATACACAGTTGATCATTTGAAATCTAATTTAGACCGATGACAATCATATTAGATTAATATTAACCCTAGAACTGCAGACAATATAGCTCGGACTCAATCAAAAAGTCTGTTCAAAAAGGCAGAATTCCAGGTAAGAAAATCATATATGGCCATTACACAATGTCTGTTAACACTAGAACCGCCATACACCTACATAGATATCATTTTCAAATCATTGAGTTTGTTCCTCTTCATAATTTCCTTATAAACTAAGTAAGATTTCAAACTCACTTAATTGGGTTCATTTAGAAATTGCTTCAGTTTATCATCATAATAGATCAAAAAGTTCAGATTCATTTTACAATAAATCAATGAAATATGCACTTCTACAAACAAAAACAACATAGTTAAAACATTTAAACAAACTACTAAAAGTAGATGAACTACATTACTCAAAAGTTTACAGTAACTTCTGATAATAACATAGGGAAAATAAACGAGGCATCTCTTTTCCTCTCTCTCCCTCTCCTGACAGCCCGTCAGTATCAGGGTTGTCTTCTCTTTGCAATGCTTAATCGATTTGAAACCAAGTCTAACATAGCTTAAATTTAACGTTAGCTTTCTAGCTAACACAACAAATGCACGCACCTTTCTCTGTGGTTTTTTTTGTACAGTAGTGACGAATGAAGTTGGATGTTGTGGTGGTCCTGTCACTGATCTTTATGCTGCAGACCCTGCATACTGCTGTTCTCTTCTTATTACCGTCATCGACAAAATAATCCTTGAATCCAAACTTCACTATTTTTGGAGTAAAGCTAGCCGCTGCCATGTTAACGGAGACTCCTGCCTTCTAGTGGGTTGCCAGGTTTGCGCGCATGGCGCTATAATCACGTTTTTCGAAAAAACTAAATGTAATATCTCACTACAAAAACAAACGCAAATATTTAATTTTAAACAGTCAAGTCCTTTCAAGTCATCTATCTCAAGCTTAAGTCAAGTCTCAAGTCATGAATACCAAGTCAAAGTCAAGTCAAGTCTTTTATCAATGTTAGTCAAGCAAGTCTCAAGTCACAAAATATGCGACTCGAGTCTGACTCCAGTCAAGTCATGTGACTCGAGTCCCCACCTCTGGAAAGAGCCACAGACAGCTTAGTGTTGCATATCTTAAATGCGTTTAAAAAAGTACTAAGTTATAATATAATAAACAATATGCTAAAAAAGTACTAAGTTATAATATAATAAACAATAAACAATATGCTAAAAAAGTTACATAATTTTCAAAAATACAGATCAAAAACAAATCAAATCTACAAATCAAATCCTGTAGCAGTTCTTAGGATTTAGCAGCCCGGTATATGTTACAGTTATTAAAGATGGCATATGTATATAAAGTATATATTGCACATAAAGCACATATTGCACATAGTTTTACGGTTCAAGGACCCAGACCAGGAAAAACAGGCACTTGCTTGTTTAATTATTTTGTGGTCTAGATTTCTTTAATTCTTTTTTTTTGCGTGTGTTTATAAATTACCTCAAGGGCCGTACCAAATGGTCTCGCGGTCCGTATACGGCCCGGAGGCCAGAGGTTCCCCACCCCTGCTCTAAGGTCTGTGGAGTCAATGGCAGTCTACCCATTGATTCCTAAAAAGGCAGATGTGGTATTATTGTGGTGTCGTGGTTAGCCAATAGTAGTGAAGCCCTACGGGCACTGTTCTGTGACGTGATAGAGAGACGACATGTGATGGTAACGTGCATGTGAGCTAGGGGGTGTTCTAGCATGTGGGCTACCAATAAAGAGACACGTAAATATGACAGCTGAACTCACGTGAATTATTGAATAACACGACAATAGAGAGGCGAAGTCCTTCCCCTTCCAAGGGAGCTCATGGGACCCTGGAAGCGGAAAATTATACATTGAAGTCAATGGAGAGAGAAAAGTTATCTTTTGATCCCGTTTGAATTGTGCCATGAATTACACGATGTTTGTCAATCTTAAACAATCATTTCCATGTAAAAAAAGTCACAGTTTGTCGTAAAACTGTTGAAATATAAGACTATGAAAAATACGCAACTAGAAAGACTACAAATCCCAGAGTCGCGTAACTGATGTCACCATTGTTTTCCTCCACTAAGAGATAGCTAAGATCAGCGCCATATAGATATCATCTATCTATATGGCGCTGGCTAAGATAAGATAACTTTAACAAGATGCCTGTGTGCTTAGTACCAGGTTGTTATCAGCAATGGGTCTTGCTCGTTCTTTCACCTCCCGTCTGATGAAAAGACCAGGAGTGGCTGGATCAAGTTAGCTACCTAGCTAGTAGCTAGCACGTTAGTTAGCATTACAGCCTTGTCATTTTTATTAGCCTTAACAATAAGTAACATCAAGTAACCCAACATGTTAAACAGTAAGAGTAGTAGTCATATTTCGTGAACCCTTTGAAGAGTACTGTCACAGCGGTGGTGATGGTGAGGGTAGTCAATCCTTTTGTTGACAGGACAGTAGTGACGGCCATTTTGGTGACGTGTGTTGTTCTGCGAGACCAGAGATGTAGTTCATTGAGCGTTTCACACAAACAAATGTGTTACTTCACAGTTTTACGACACTTTTTTTTTTTTTTTACTTGCAAAATTATCTTTTAAATTGACAAACATCATATGCGTATGTGAAGCTGACCGTTGAGCGGCCCAGACCAAGCAAGGAGGCAGAGGCAGAACGTCCAAAATACAACCCGGTGTGGGCATTTATTACTCACAAACATATGACACAGCCTCAATATGCTGTTCACGTGAGCACAGTCACCAGCCACCACCAAGGATCTCACACACTACCAGCCTCCTAACAGACAGGGAAACAGAGCCTAAATACACACACACACCCTAATCAACCAATTAGACACAGGTGGGGGGGGGGGGGGGGGGGGAAAA
>CALSBZ010046706.1:471509-485408 GCA_943591055.1 Gobionotothen gibberifrons
GGGGGGGGGGGGGGGGGGGGGGGGGGGGGGGGGGACAACACAGGGCACCAGGTGAACATAATCAAGAGCAACAGAAAAACGGGAGGGGGAACACTTTTCAAAATAAAAGACATGTGCAATATACAAGGCCCGAAGCCGTCAGTCCACAGTGACAAAGTTACCTTCGTCACAGTGTAATTCGTGGCACAATTCAAACGGGATCGAAAGATGACTTTTCTCTCTCCATTGACTTCAATGTATAATTTTCCGCTTCCGGGGTCCCATGAGCTCCCTCGGAAGGGGAGGGACTTCGCCTCTCTATTACCTAGTACTTATTACTACTCATTACTTAGTTTGTATACCCCTTTTATCCAGGCCCTTTTTGTATCTTGTTATATTTATGTCACACTGTGGGACTGCTAGAAACGGTATTTCGAATTTTCTGTATGTATAACACATGTGGAATTCTTGAAAATAAAGTTGACTTAACACTGTGTTCCCTGAGTTTCTCTCCCACACACTCACTTTTTATGTATTGTGAACGCAACGCTGGCATAATATGATGTGGCCTGCTGACATGGCCTCTGATAAACACCATAGACTGTATATATAAATGGACATAGTGTCCGTGACGTCACCCATAGGATTCTGCAGAGTTGCCGAGAAGCCCTTAGTAGGCGGAGTCGGCCACTAACGGCTTGACAGTGACGTCAGAGTCTAACTCCCGCCTGCTCCAGCCTGCTCCAAATAAGGGCAAAGAGGTGGGACCTGCTGCCTCCGAACTGGAAGTAAACAGAGCTAGCTCAGGCTAAGAAGCTAAGCTAACATGAATACCGATACATAGCAGAACAATTGTGGCGATGTTCAGCTTAATAAGCCTTGTTCAACATAATTTATTTAGCTAATACTACAGCAGGCGAACCAAGTCTGCGTTTCGCTGCATTTCTTGATCTCCAGTTATAACGCTGGACTCCACCGCCCGGACCTAACGGAGCCGCAGTGGGCTAGCTCCGGGACGCCAGCTGGAGCTAGCCCCCTGCGGCTCCGTTAGCTCCGGCGGCCACCACTGCGATAATTGGGTCCCCTTTTAACATTTGCTCCCGTTTAGCATTATGGGCGTCATAGCCATAGACTATAAAAGTCTTACCCAAGGCTGAATCATAAACTAAAATGTATATGTAGCCTATGTATAAAGGGTTATGTCCTTAGCTGGCTAATAAGCTATATAACAAGCTAAGCTACCAAGCACACAAACACCTGCGAACAGGGTTAACATGTATAATATTATCATTTTAGACTTCTTGGAAGTTCTGTTAGTACATTCCAGCGCACAGCACGACATTTTAATTGTCTGGTATTTGTAACAATATTCCCTAAAAGGCACAATCACCACGAACACGGCTAAAGCTAAAGGGTCAAGTACAGTAACTACAACTAACTAACGTTGTAGCCTCTATGGTTGTAGCCTAGCCTAGCAGAGTGGACAAGTTGCTGTTAGCTGACAGTGAGGCACGTACATGTCCATCAAAGTGACCACGCCCTAATTTATGCAAAAGATTTAGGCTTAATATTAATTAAACAGATGAGTTGAGAAAAAATTCACCCCACCAATCCATATTCATGAAGGGGGGATCTAACTATACAGAGAATATGTTTTTTTTGAACCACGATGTAAACATGTTTATTTCTGCTGTAAAGTTGGGCATTTTAACATGGGGGTCGATGGAAATTGCTCCCTTCTGCAGACTGCTCCTACTGGCCACTAGATGAACTGCAGTTTGAGGCACTTCCGTATTAGCGTCCCGGCTCTTCCCCAGAGTTTGCCGCTTGATAAACACACAAGACTAAAATAATACGTGTTTAATTCAGCCCAGATGCGGTGACTGCAGGCCAAATCCATGAATGCGGCAGGTGTCCAAAATAAAGTTGCACCGGTATGAGGCGCAGTGAGAACCACGCACCTGTCAGACTAGCGATTGGGCACATTTACATATCAGGAGAATAATGAAGATGTGATTGGTTGTTCCACTCTCCGTTTCTCACGAGACCAGCGCGCTGCCGTTTGAATTAGTGTCTGTGGACTGGACCGACTGAACGGACACCGGCAGCCTTAATAATTGTGGAAGGATGGACTCCCATCCTGCGAAAAAAAGAAGGAAAGGTGGTGCAGAGAGGGAAAGGGAGAAAAAAAAGAAGCATGTGAGGAGGATGCAGCGAAATGTGCTAAAATCACAGATGTATTCAGAACCCCCCCATATGACGAAGCAGAAAGTAAGTTAGCCAATATTATGAGCCACATTTCTTTCTATATCGTAGCCTGATTTGCACATCGACTGACTGTCAACAAAACAGTTTCTCAGTCCAATGTTAAGTTAGTGGCAGACCCTGTGTGAGGCTACAAAACCCCCAAACCTCCTTAATGTTACTCAAGGCAAATATATGTAGGCTAATATAACCGTTAGACTGCAGCTAACTGGGGCTACAACCCCCTCATACTGTGAGTGAATAACTTCAGATGGTTATGTTGTCTGTGCAACAAAGGGGAGACAATAAGTATGTTATTAGGCCATGCAAATACAGGGTCAACTAAGTGATAAAATAAGTGTTGTATAATTAACTATAGTACTGGATCTCCCTCAAAAGCACCAACATTGGCATAGACCTACGTGAAGTAAACTTGAATAGGCCATTATGCAGTTATAATGTACTCTGTCTCTGACACGTGAGTCAATCAAAAATAAGTTGTGCTCCTCATTCTTTTTCCTTTGCAAAGGTGGAGATAATAGCAGTGCCAGTCCTTCACAGGGAGAACCAAGCACCAGCACAGAGGAACTGGCAGGTACAGGGCAAACAGTCCACAGTGGGACATGTTATAGATATTAGTGAGATTTAAACAGTATGAACAATTGAAAACAACATAAATGACAAAAACATTCCTGAAACATGTTCTTGAACAATGTTATTTCATAAATAGTTGTTAATGTAATGATTACATTGTCTCCTTATTCAGCACCACTATCAGATGATGCTGACGATGATGACCCTGAAGGAGAGATGCAGGCAGAGCTCAGTGCTCAGTGTAGACAAATGTTCACTGCTCTGATCAGAGAAAACCAGATTCAGACTTCTATTAAGTTTAAGTTGCTGTTAACCTGAAGTAACTGAATTGTAATGTTGCTGCATTGAATAGTGGGCTGAAGCTGGCATCTAAATCATTTGCAGACAAAATAATACAATCATGTTTTTTAGGTATAATATCATAGCATTCTTATATTAATCATTTTGTGACTTGATGAGAAGATTAAATGGTATGTAGGAAAGAGTGTTCAAATAGAGGACTGCATTGAGGGCTGTGGTTGTGTTTAACAAAGTGGTGCTGTGTGACTGTCAGTCAATATGGAATGAGCTTTGGTGGTTACTTTGCCAATATGTGGAATACACTGGCGGATGTATATGGATAGCTCCTGTTACCTTTTTCATTGAATTGAGTGCTGTAGTTAACTAAATGGGATTTCATATTATTTAGTTTTTCAGAATTAACAAAAACAACACAGCAGCTTGAACAGATATCACTATAGGTAGATATTAATAAGAATGAAATTACACATTTACATTTATTTAAATGTACAGTTCTGTTTCATATGGGTGTTTCCATAGATCTAGTCTCTTTATTTTCCCCTCAAAATGCACCAGATTGATGCATTTAACTGCAAAAGAAAAAGAAAAAAATCTTCCCTGTTCACATGGATAGGTTGACAAATACATAAGCACGCTTTTTTTTAACAGTAACCTATGTCCATATGTTTCTATTTGGGTGGTAGATTTAAACTGTAGGGCTATCACTACGGGCAGCAACGCTGTAAATATTGACGATACATCCAGCAAAACGCCCCCAAAAAAAGTGGCCTGGCTGGGTGTATAATTCCCGGCCTGACTTATTGTCCCAGTCCGGCCCTGCATGTTACAGTAGTAGTAGTAATACTAATATGAAACATGACAATTAGCATAATAGGGCCCCTTTAAATGCTCATTCTTTAAAGGAAGGCTCCACTCATTAGATATTTAATCAAAACTTCAGTATTTAGTGAAACATTATGTTTAAACCATACCCTGAAGAAATCAGCGATATTCCCCGGTAAATAATGATTTTATAGCTCTTTTTTATCAAAACCTGTATATTCCGTCAGGCAGCTGCCATTTTGGCCATTTTCAGTAGTCACGTGATCCGAAAAACTAGGTCGTGACGTCATCTATGCGTTCACTTTGTAAACACACCCTTTATATACAGTCTATGAAACGCACGAACAGCTCATTCGACGAAAACATGGCGGAGTATTTGAGTTCGGACTCGTCAGCCGAGGAAGAAGTTTTGAGCAATGTGGAGAGATTGGATGGGGGAATTCAGCCATACAGGTTCGAGCCAAGTGGTCAGAACCGTCAGGAATCCAGGGACAGTGACGATGAGGATGAACAGCACGGTGATCTTGCTGGAGACGATCCCTTTACTCGTGCAATTGATTTCGGGTAGGGAGACCTGTACATGAATGGTGTACTTGCGATCGGTGTGTAGCCATGGACAATTCTCTTATGAACATATGTTGTCATGAGCTTGAAGAGCTTGAAAATAAACTGTTCACAGACGACTTGGATTGCACACAGGGGAATCCCCCTCTCTCTCCCTCTCCTGACAGCCTGTCAGTATCTCACGCAGCTCACTGATCCAGTAATGAGTGACCCGACAGTGAATAATAAATATATTTATAACTAGTTTAGCTTGTTCCAGAGGTAGATAAAATAGCGAAGTGTAGGTCTAACTCTTGTGTGTTTCGCTCCACTCACCGGTCCGGCAGGCGGAGCTGCAGGATTTCTGCTTCACACACACGTTGCATTCCGCTATTTTACTGTCTTTTTCGGACACCTTAAAATAATGCCACTGCATCCCCATTAAGTAATGGTTGATTAATAAATCCCATTTTATGTTTCATCATACTCTCAGAGTAGTCGTCCGGAAACTTGAAATGTTCGCTGCATACATGCGCCTGTGGATCTTTCGGTTCGGGCCGAGCACATTTCACTAGCCACTGCCTCCGAACGTACTTCCTACGCTTACCCGTTGGCAATAGATGGAACCGAGCATTCAGTGGATTGTTCCTATCCGAATTGTGGCAATGTTTCGCGATACAATGAGGTGTAGTGCCGTGAAAAGGGAGTCGGAGGCGATGTATTAAGAATGGACTTCCACACTTTATTATCCATTAAACACTCGGAGGTTAATACATGAACTGCTCTCATTGACAAGCTAGCAGGAATGACTAGCTAACGCTACCGGTGTTTCCCATAAAGGGTCCTTGTAGCAACAACACAAACAAGGTGAATTATGATCCCCAATATGGTGTCACCACAGAGGCATATTTCAATAGAATTGTGAGAGTAACTACAGTAAACAACATGAACAAAGCACATACGTCAATTTGTCCTCGACACCAAACGCATTGTTCACGTCACTTCCGGTAAAATAAGTCATGTGACTCGTCAAAATGGCGCCGCCCACAGGGTTGATGTTATTTCGGTAATTAATCAGCTTAAAATCACTGATAACGTCATCGGATGAAAAAAAAGACTGGCAGAGACTGGTCTGTTTTATCGGATGATAAAAAAAATTAAATGCGTTTCATAAGGATTCCCTCCCTTTAAGTCACAATATAAATGTATAACATTGGTTTTAAATGTGATGAAGGAAAATAACAATATTTCATATGGAATGTTGGAAGAAGTATTAGATCCTGTAAAAACCAGCAATACAACCATGTAAAAGCATCAACAGTGTTACTTAAAGTCGCCCCAATCAATACTTCATTCAATACTAAAGTCACAGATCACACATTTGTCTGAGGGGCTTTACAACATGAACAGCAGCATGTACTGTCCTTACAGCCTGGCCTCAAACAAATGACAAACTGCATCAAAAATAGAATAAACCCTGAGCAAAGCAGAATTTAAGAAAACTAAAAACCATCGCATCTCTGCTTCATTGTTTTATTGCCAGGTTTAAAGCTGAAACATTGCAGCAGCCATTTATATCAATGAGGTTTCATCATGTAATTACACTGAATGTCCACAAGAGGGCAGTCTCAAAATCAGAATACCTTTATTCGTCCCAATGAGGGGAAATTAACAATCTGATGAACCAGCGCCATATAGATTCTATATGGCACTGTGATGAACATGCTAACAGAAAACAGGCCTGCAGCGCGTGCATCATGCAAATCAGGAACAATAGCACTGCTGTGAAAGTGATCCGTATCTCCTCTTCATCCATTAAACTGCTTTTCATGAGAGAGCGGGCTGCTCTATGCTCCTTTGTCTCTGATTTCCTGTATGAAAATGAGGCTGGCAGAGGATTCACAGATGTACACAAGATATATGGAGCATGCAATCCATTCCCAGCTCATATATATTACACATACTGATGATTAGAGCATTGCATTGTTAGGATCGGTGTACATACATATTTAGATCTCCTGAGAATATCACCAGAGTATACCACGGCATCACAGTGGGGTGAGCTCCATCCCAGATACAGAGTACACAGCACAAATCAACTTCACATGGAGAAAATACTTTACTAAAACTTATTTTGATATAGGCCTACTATATAGTTTTTTGACATACGATACTGTGTCTTCTTTTAAACATACTATACTATGGTTTTAAAAAAATATTTTTGACATACTGTCATGTGTCTTTTTTCATAGTTTTTTAAATACCATGCTATGATATTTCTTCATGATATTTATTGTCACATATTTTCATGTTTTTCGTCATGCTATGACTTTTTTATCAACATACTATTCTATGATTTTATATGATAATTGTTTCGATATAATGTGCTGTGACTTTTTTTGCGTAATATACTTTTTTAACCTACCTGTGACTTGATTCAACATAATATTCATTTATTATTTTCAACATACTATACAATGACATTTTTTGCCTTTTTATTCTATGCACTGTGATCAGATTTATTTTTACATTTTCCGACGTATGAAAATACGTATATATATAAAATTATATTTTTTACATGCTCTTCCATGACATTTTCAGTTTTTCTTACATCTATATACATACTATATAATTAGTGTTTTGTATTTTTAACATGCTACACTAGACTTTGTTCATGATATTTGTTGTCATGCAATACTATAACTTTAAGGTCATACTATACTATTACAAGTATGATTTTCTTCGACAAACTTTACTGTGTCTTTATTCGAAATAATAAACTCAAACATACAACTATGACTACATACTGTAATGTGACTTTTTTCATAATCTTTTTTTGAAAAACGGTATCTTTTCTATGTTTTTGACATACTATATTGTATACTTCCACATTACTTGACATGTTTTTATTAATATTTTCTGACAAACTATGGTTTTATTTGATATACTATACTATGAGTTTATTTTTTTTTTTTCCAAATAATGTGCTTTGAGTATTTTGCATACTATACTAAGACATTCCTGACATTTTTTACTATGACCTTTTTCATATTCTTCAACATACTATACCATGCATACTATACTGTACTACTAAATAATGAACTATGACTTTTTTGATTTTTAAAACAATATTTTCCAACATAGTCCTTTTTCATATTTTGACATACACAATACTTTACTATGATTTTGTTATGTCTTTTGAACTATATTTGTTCACATTTTGCAATTGATTATGTAGTTTTGGAAGTGCTGACAGTCACTGTAGGAAGAGGAAGAGGGTGACCCTTCCAGTGAACAGCTGTCAGTAACACTGCCATCTTGTGGTTAATTTGGTGAAGTGCACGTGCACCTCCTGCTGGAGTTATACACAGTGTTTGAAAAAAAGGCAAAGAGCACATTTCATGTTTATTTCTATATTACAATCGATAACTTTTAAGCGTGTGTATATGCATTTTCACCAACTCTACATTATTGTTTTCCTGCTCGTTGCTTTATTCATTTTTTAATCCACATCCTTATTGTTCCAGTTAACTCTCAGCATTGTTTTCAGTGATCAGTGATGCATTAAGCTGTTAAAGAGACCAAGACAGAGATTATTGCCCGGACATTAATTCGGTGAACATTCACAGCTTTAATTATTTATGACACACATGTTGCTCCATGTTTTTTGGATGTATATAGAGAGGCAAAGTCCCTCCCCTTTCCGAGGGAGCTCGTGGGACCCCGGAAGCGGAAAAATATACATTGAAGTCAATGGAGAGAGAAACGTTATCTTTTGATCCCGTTTGAATTGTGCCACGAATTACCCATATGATGTTTGTCAATCTTAAACAATCCTTTCCATGTAAAAAAAGTCACAGTTTGTCGTAAAACTGTTGAAATATAAGACTATAAAAATACGCAACTAGAAAGACTACAAATCCCAGAGTCGCGTAAGTGATGTCACCATTGTTTTCCTCCACTAAGAGATAGCTATGATCAGTGCTATATAGATCTATCTATATGGCGCTGGCTAAGATAAGATAACTTTAACAAGATGCCTGTGTGCTTAGTACCAGGTTGTTATCATACCAGCAATGGGTCTTGCTCGTTCTTTCGCCTCCCGTCTGATGAAAGGACCAGGAGTGTCTGGATCAAGTTAGCTACCTAGCTAGTAGCTAGCACGTTAGTTAGCATTACAGCCTTGTCATTTTTATTAGCCTTAACATTAAGTAACCCAACATGTTAAACAGTAAGAGTAGTAGTCATATTTCGTGAACCCTTTGAAGAGTACTGTCACAGCGGTGTGATCATTCTATAATACACCATTTAAGCCCAGGGGAGAAATGCTAACGGTAACGCTAGCATCGGCGATCGGCGAACTTTTCTACTTCATGCTATCTGCACAAATGGTTGACATTAAACATTAAAAAGACCAGGCAGTTCAGAGAGAATCAAAGGCAGGCAGGCAGCTTTGCATAATAATAATAATAATAATAATTATAATAATGGGTTTAATTTATAAAGCACTTCATATCTGACTTCAAATCCCGAAGTGCTACAAGCAGTGGGCATGAACAGTATAAAAACAATACACAACACGGTAGAATTAAATAAAAAGCAATGACATTCTTCTGGACGTGTTTCATTGTGGTGATAGTGAGAGTAGTCAATCCTTTAGTTGACAAGACAGTAGTGACGGACATCTTGGTGACGTGTGTTGTTCTGCCCTACCGGAGATGTAGTTCATTCAGCGTTTCACACAAACAAATGTGTTACTTCACAGTTTTACGACACATTTTAATTTTTTTGACTTGCAAAATTATCTTTTAAATTGACAAACATCATATGTGTCATTCGTGGCACAATTCAAACGGGATCAAAAGATAACGTTTCTCTCTCCATTGACTTCAATGTATATTTTTCCGCTTCCGGGGTCCCATGAGCTCCCTCGGAAGGGGAGGGACTTCGCCTCTCTATAGCCAGCCATCTTTGGTGACAGTGTCAATATAGGGCTTACACTGCCCCCAGGTGGCCGAAGAAAGACAATGCTGGTTTGAATTAAATTCAGGAAGTAAGCTTTTCCTTTGGATTTAAATCGTGTAAGTTCTTGCAGATATGAAATAAAAAAGACAATGAAGTATTGTGTCCCTGTTGAATAACTCAGTCACCCTCAATAATATAATGTGTGAGTGGACCTGTTAGCAACAGAGGAGCATCACAGTGCTTCTCTGAGAGCATCTGCTTACCTCCAGGAATCAGCATATAGAGGCAGTGCTGTACGTTTATTTTGTATTAGATTAGATATCATTTATTCATAACAAATTGGGCTTTATACTTGGGTTAAAATATAGAACATTTAAAAAAATAGAATTAAATAAAAATAAGAAATGCACATAAACAGTAAACATGTACTTATCAATCGTATTAAAGATATCAATAGAGCACCTAAAGAATACAACATATTAAATACATTTATTTGATAGGAATTACACATGAGTTTAATATATAGAGAAATTGAAAACCGTCAATAAAAATAGTATAAAATAAATAAACATCAACAGTAAGAACATATATATTTCAATATGTTTCTTAAAGAAAACACAATATAACATATTATTTATTTGATATCAGACATGTGAAAGATCATATACAACTACTGTGCACTATTCTTATTATTTTATTTATTTTGAAATGTCTTTTATTTCTTTACGTCCTTGTTACGTCCTCAATAAGATCTAGGGGGAAATGGTAAGACACAACAATCAATACAATTGAGAAAGTCAGGGTGAAAGTGAACAGAAGTGTATTTATTTACACAAATAAAGGTTCTTTAAGTGATTGGAAGGAGAAGATAATAGGAGATTGTGCCAAATAGAAATACATAAATATAACAATTTATTTCTCTAAATCTTCTCCCTGAAACCAAACTCAGCTCTCATCTGACAAGGAAAGAAAACACTTACAGGGGCGGCTACAATCTACTAACCTTGTGTGTCTAACATATTTTAACTACGTGATGAGATGAGGGTACCCCAAGCTTACCTAAAACCTCCACCACACACACATTTAACAATACTAATACCAAGGTCACAGAATAATGAAGAAATGTATACGATCACAAAGAGGCTGGGGGGTATGTCACGAAGCAGGATTTTCGCTTAGCCGCGGCTAAATTCAGGGAAAACTCCGGCTTTCCGGTTCTATAAAGCTGGTTCTCTTTTTAGCAGGCTAGATTTCCATGGTAACTTATGCTTAGCGGCTAACCTGGTCCCGACCAGGTTAGGTTGCAGGCTAAGAGCTCAACTCATACCTCATTCACACCAACGGTGTTCCAGGGCCAGCCCGGAGCTAGAGCTTGAAAAGCACCGGGTTTTCCTCTTCATACCGCAGCTGAGCAGCCTCTTAGCTCCGCACCACATACGTCACGCTTACGTCGAGGCGGAGAAACTTAACAAGAGTTTCAGTGTTTCTGCCATAGACTGTATATATAAAGGTTTCTGCTCATGGTGAAGCAACGTGTCTGCGTGTTAAGGTGGAACCTGAGCATTCACGTTGATCACCTCTCATTATAACTAATTATAAATCTATACAACTATAAATATTAAACTTGACTTCACGTGTTCATTTGAGAACAGCTGTTACATACCTGGGTGAAGGTTACAGTTCATTTAAATGAAAGATACAACGTTACTCCACACTCATGGTTTAGTCCACCTTAAGAAATAAGACCGATCTCGGAAGCAGTTGTGTTTTTAAAAAAACTTTATTGACACGAGTACACTTGTTTATAAGAATATAGTCACCACAGAAATGACTCCGCAAAAGCTGCAGATAGAGCCATAAGAAATTAATGCAACTGATTTCATCCGCGCGGTTTGGCTTTATGAAGCAGGCACGCAAATGGTAACGTCATGACGCAAACGATGACGCAATGACGCATTACCAGTGGACTCTGGGCTGTGTGAAAAGAGCTAGAACTAAACCGAAGAACCGGTTCTGAACCTGAAAAGCTCTAACACGGAGCTTGAACCGGAGTTTTGTTGGTGTGAATGAGGTATCAGTGAAAGCACTGCCTGCTGACCAATCAGAGCTCCGTGTGCGGAGTTTAAAGCGATCAAGTCACATTACAGGAGAAAGGAAATACAGAAAAACTGCCGTTGCAGGAAAGCCGGCCGGCAAAAATCACCGACTGTGTGAACGTGAACATTAATAGAATATCACCTCCCAGCAATCTGACTATTATAACATAATTAGCGTTAAGAAAGTTTACTTAAATATCTGCCACAACATAAGTAACTGGATCAAAGTTACGGTCTATATGCTGTAAAATGTATTATCTCTTCGATTTACACACGGAATATATTGCACGTCAGTCAGCTGAGCCGTATCTGGCCGTGCAACACTCACGGTGTCACATACTGTATGCAGAAGTATTATTTTAAGCAACACATTAAGTTGACGAAACACTCGAGTCAAATGTAATTAAAGTCAGATCGTGTCTTACGGGCAGTGATATCATAAACCTGTTAATGTACGCATTCAAACACTTTTTCTTTTACCAGCTGTATTCACCTTGCAGGTGCAACTATGTGGCTTTTATCCTGGATAAAGTGTTTAAGTCATGGATGTTTAAAGTTTAACGTCTTCATATTTGTCTAATTATATAGTTGACTTTTGATTCAGGAAGTATGACGCGCTGCGCTGTCAGTATGCTTCTCCATGTTTGTGATTGGTCGAATGCTCCAAATACCACCCCTGTCATGTAAACGCGCACCAAACTAGATGGCTGGCTTGAGCGATCCACTTGATAACCCGTGTCGTAGTGCCGTTTAGCGAGAGGGCGTATGTTTTGGATTAGGCCAACCGGCTAACTCAAACATATCCAGGTTAGGTTGAACCAGCTTCGTGACATACCCCCCTGGTCTGAGAGAGAAGGATTCCTGGAGGGCCTCCTTTATGACAAGCTCTGGCTGCTGATAGGCTAGCTGAGGGTGAGGGGATCCAATCAGCCGCCAGTCTGAGGTGCACATGCAGGTACTGATCAGCTGGGGGGGGGGGGGGGGACACAACACAACACAGCCAGCACAGCCCGTCTGGCACGTCACAGTCCTATATCCTGTATTATGTTGCACTGTTGGAGGAGCTTGGGACTTCAGATTTGCATTGCCATATCTACACTCTAGCATCTGTGCATATGACAATAAAGCCCTTGAACCTTGAAGTAAATATTTCATTAGGATACATTGTTTTAAATGGATTTATTTACAATTGTACAACAGCAATGCTATGTTAACTGATTATTACAGTGCAAGCATTGAATGCATATTCATATTATGTAGAATGTAATGATATGTTTAAGACAGAGTGATTGAAAACATTTCACAATGTTTACCAGCAATATATTAAGGAAGAGTGTGGCTGAATGCTCAAACTTCTTTGGCTGCAGTTTAACACCCTGCATGCGAACATCATTGTTGCAGAAAAGATGGCCTTACATTTCCAACGTAATACAAATTCAACTCATCTCTACACTTTTTCAGTCCCTTATATCTAACGCCTAGAAGCTGTTTGACATCCTCCTGGATCCATCTGTCCATTTGTTAACATTATCACTTTTGTCCTTTGGACTGTCGATGTTGTGATTTTGTTATGTTGTTTAATCTGTCCACATAACGTCTATTGCACGTCCGTTTATCCTGGTAGAGGGATCCCTCCTCTGTTGCTCTTCCTGAGGTTCATAACATTTTGAAACCTGTAATTGTGGTGTTTCCTTCTGGGTGTGTTTTTCTTGTCCACTGCCAGATTTTAAGGACAGAAGGTGTTGTATGCTGTACAGACTGTCTAGCGCCCTGGCTTCAAAATGTATCGTTTTTAATATTTTCCACTATATTGAGCTATTTAGAATGTCTTTCTTAAATGGACATTTGTGTCCACTAACGACAGAGGAACCTTTTAAACGGATGCAAAAGGATAAAGGCCAGCTAAACTCATATAAGTAATGCCTAAACTCAGAACATTTCAGAAATGTGTTGATTGATTGATGATGGTGTATGAGGTGGAGTTCTTGGAGAGATGTTGGAAAGACATTGTGATGCTAGCAGGAGAGACACATTTCAGGAGAATCAGAGTTTGATTCAAGAACACGTGTCCTCCACTTGTCCCTGTCCTTTTAACATCTTCCCTTCCTCCTTCCCTTTCTTCTCTCTCCACTCCTCTCCTTTGCTGCACCTCCATAGACCCCCCATCTCCCCCATCCCCCCATCCCCCCATCTCCCCATCCCTCCATCTCCGTCATATTTCTTCATTAGGCAGGATTTTTAAACACCTCTTGTATCTCCTATTAAAGAAAGTTCTGCATCAATTACCATGACCAGCTATCAGTCACTGTCACACACACACACACACACACACACACACACACACACACACACACAC
>CALSBZ010046706.1:527265-544575 GCA_943591055.1 Gobionotothen gibberifrons
CTCTTATCCTCCCTCTCTCTCTTATCCTCCCTCTCCCTCTTATCCTCTCTCTCATCCTCCCTCTCACTCTTATCCTCTCTCTCTCTCTCTCTTATCCTCCCTCTCACTCTTATCCTCCCTCTCACTCTTATCCTCCCTCTTCCTCTTGCTGCTGTCCATGTATCCATTGTTGTTGTAAAAAGGTATTATATGTGGAGCCTTGTTCTAGTGCTTCCATCCTGACTGCTGAGTCAACAATAAAGCAGTTTGGTGTTTATGGTCATTCGGCTCGTGTATCTGTTGCTTGGTTCATGTGTGTAGCATTCTTAGCAGTGGAAATGGCAAACAAGTGAATATGTGTCTTACTTAGAAAAAAAGTGCCAAGTTTAATTGCAAATTGGGTGGAGGGCTGAAAGCGTGTTTAGAGTTTTGGAGATTTGAGCTGAAGTTTTGCTCTTTGAGTGTGAGTTTAAACAAGTATGCTTTATGTGAGATGTGTGTGTGTTAGCAACTGAAAACAACTGTAAGCTCATCTATATTTTCCCAACCCAAAACAGCAGATTTACAACATGATGGTGTCTCCCTGTGGAATATATGGAGGCACTTTACTGTTGTCACAAGCACAAACACATCTGGCTAAAAATGGATTTAGAAACATAATCTTTTACAATTATTGTGCTCATTCAGGGAACCACTAAACACAACCACACATTGAAGCCAACCACTTCAGATCTTGGTGTCTGTGGTTGGGTAGAGGTAGAGCAGTTGGCCACTAATTGGAGAGTTGCTAGTTTGATCCCCATCCCCTGCAATCAACTTTTGAAAGTGTCCTTGGACCACTGCTGAACCCTAAACTCCTTCAAACGGTGTGTGTGAATGTTCGCCTCTCATCTTTCATCCCTTGCAAAAACATACTTTATATACTACCATTCTCTTTGACAGCTACACACTGCTGGGCTAAATCTGAAACACGTTTCTAACGATAAAATCAAAGTCTGATTTCTTCACAGAGCTATGGTATGTAAAGAACATTAATATATTGACAAAATACAAGTCCAAATACATGTTAGCACACAGTGATGCATTGATGTACTTCTCTTCAGATTGTAAAATCAGCATTGCCCTGGAATTCTGAAAGGTTTGACGTTTGATCACCTGGTTAGTAGGAACGTATTTTGAAGGGCAAGTCCAATCCTTTTCCATCCACACCAAGTAATAACAGAAGTTACCTCCAAACCGTTTTCAGAGCACGTTTTAGGCTCTGCTTTATAAGTTGCTTGAAATGGCAAAGAAGTGATTCGATTTCAGTGAGGAGTGCAGTTTATGTTTAGTGTGAGGGATAAGAAAGAGGCTTACAACGTTTATAGTTGTGCACATCTTAGCTGAGATTTTGCTTCTTGGGTATGAGTTTCAATTCCTGTGCTTTATGTGTCATTCTAGTGTGTTAGCAATTCAAAAGCTGTAAGTGCGGGTAGCTAGAGTACTTGCAGTGCTAAAGTGGTAGTAGGGATCCTGACTGACTGGTCCTGTGGGTTTACTAAACATACAGGAACCAACTTCTGCTACTGCGACTACTTCTTCTACTGCAACTGCTTCTTCTACTGCAACAGCTTGTACTGCAACCGCGTTTACTAGTGCAACTGCTTTTACTTCTCTGACAGCATCTACTTGTGTGTGTAAGTCTATAGGTTACTTACGTAACCCCAGTTCTCAGAGTAACATGTAGTGAGATGTCTCACTATGGGATGTGCCTCATCGCGTAGCAAACAGAAGCATCAATCTCATTACGCCAATCCTGATTGGCAGGTGATCTTGACGTCAGCGTCAGGGAAGCCACCCCCTATAAGTAGCTTGTGCCACGTCGCATGCGTCATTCAAAATAAGCACCTCTTCTCGCTTCACCAGCAAGGAGGGCCGTCTGGTGAGACATCTCACTACATGTTACTCTGAGAACTGGGGTTACGTAAGTAACCTATAGTTCTCATTCATAACACTCCGTTCGATGTCTCACTATGGGATATTGAAGCTCCCGTATTGCCAGACGAGCTTATCTCGAAAATCACCAAACCAACCAGAACTTAACAGGTAGAGCTCTGACTCAACAAGGGGCCCAGCACTGCTCGGGCCACACTAGGAGCAGAGAAGTCTAGCCTGTAAAAGCGGACAAAAGTGAGCGGCGAGGACCAGCTCGCTGCTGCACAAATGTCTTGGATGGAAACACCCTTGAACAAAGCCCAGGATGTAGCCAGACCACGAGTCGAATGAGCACGCAGGCCCGATGGTGCCTGCAAACCCTGACTCGTATAGGCCAAAGCAATCGCTTCCACAATCCAGTGGGAGAGCCGTTGCTTGGTAACGGGCTTGCCCTTCTGAGGGTTAGCCCAGGATACGAAGAGTTGGTCATTACAACAAAACTCTTTTGATCTGTCCAATTAAGTGCGTAAAACACGAACTGGACACAGCAAATTCGGCCGCTGTTCCCCGGAGGAACACAGCGGCGGAGGAAATGCCTCAATGTCAATTGGGGTACATGAACCAACCACCTTAGGTATAAAGGCAGGGTTGGGCTTCAGCAACACTCTCGTTTGCCCTGGGGCGAACTGAGTGCACGAAGGATGTACAGAGTGCGCATGAATGTCACTGACTCGCTTGGCGGATGCCAGAGCCAGTAACAGCACTGTCTTCAGTGACAGGTGGTTCATGTCAGCTTCTTCCAGGGGTTCAAATGGGGTTCGAGTGAGCCCATCTAAAACCACTGTCAAGTCCCATAAGGGCACCAGTGACCTGGAAACAGGGAGGAGCCTGCGAGCTCCCTTCATAAAACGGCAGACCAAAGGATGTTGGCTGGCCGTCTTACCCTCAAAGCCCACATGGCATGCAGCAATAGCAGCCAGGTATACTTTGATCGTAGAAAAAGCTCTGTGTTTATCAATTAGGTCCTGTAGAAATGATAAAATCACCCCAACAGGACATTGAAAAGAGGTGTGCCCTTTTTGAAGGCACCATTCCTCAAACACCCTCCACTTACAGTCATAGAGAGACCTGGTGGAGGAAGCTCTTGCACTCTGAATAGTGTTTATCACCTTCTGCGGGAGACCCACTGTATTCAGGTTGTACCACTCACGGGCCAGGCCCATAGGGCCAGGCGCTCCGGGTGTGGGTGAAAGATCGTCCCCCCCGCCTGAGACAGTATGTCCCTGCGTAGGGGGAGCTGCCACGGCTGTCCGCACAGCAGCTGATAAATCTCCGCCAGCCAGTAGATTGCAGGCCAGTGCGGAGCTATCAGGATCAGTGTGTGGCGCTGTTCTCTCACTCTGGCCAGAGTTGGGGGTATCAGAGCCAGGGGTGGGAACGCATACCGGAGGACCGGAGGCCAAACGTGCGCGAGCACGTCCACGCCTAACGGTGGGTTTAGATCGCGCATTGAAAAGAACAGCTGACAATGAGCATTTTCTTTTCAAATCAAATCAAATCAAATCAAGTTTTATTTATATAGCACATTTATAAGCGATTTTTGGTCGAGCCAAAGTGCTGTACATATAATAAAAAATAGCCTACAGTAGGGACACTTTGCAGCAAATACAACAGCACAGATTGTTCAGAGTATCAATATGAGAAAAGCTACACCCTCTGTCCTTAGACCCTCACATCGTACAAGGAAAAAGTTCCGCGCAAAATCCACAGTTTTAAAGGGGAAAAAATGGGAGAAACCTCAGGGAGAGCAACAGAGGAGGGATCCCTCTCCCAGGACGGACAGACGTGCAAGAAATGTGGTATGTAAATCGAAGAGATAATACATTTTACAGCCTATAGACCGAATGTTAGGGAATGCGTGTGTCTGTAATAAGAAGATGAATCCACGAAGATGTCAGCTACAATCCTGTGGAAGCCACCAGGGAAGCAGCACGACACGACCCAGGCAGGACCGCAGCGATAGGTTCAGCCACAACCCGAAGTCCACGACTTAATCCAGAGCTCAGGATAGAGGATCAAGGGCACAGGACTACTGCAAGACGATCAGCCACGACTCCGGAACCCGGCGTAGATATAGATAAGAAAAAACAAGAAAAAGAGATTTGGCTGGGTTAATCTGAAACAAGAGAATACACAGACACAGACAGAGAGGGAAAAGGTCATTGGATAAAAGTTATTCTTGATAACCCTCAAGAAAGATCTCCTGAACCTCCCCACGCAATCTATCAATTCTGACCCCTCAAGTGTACAAGTGAATTTAGAATAGTTTTTCTTCTCTTATTTGAGAAACAAGGGTATGAAAAGAAAAGCCAAAAACAGAGGAAGGGAGGCACAACGTGGCTATGTACATGCACTCTCCTAAATGTTAAACGAGTAAGAGGTGAAGAAATACAAAGCCAGAAACTGTAATGAAAAGGCACCACAATGCTTCCCCTTGGAATAGGGTTGGAAACATTTATGAAAAAGGAGACAGGGGATACTGGTGAAGGGACAACAGTGAATAGGCAGTAGGAGAGGCCTAAATGCACTCTCCTGGATTGAGATTTAAAGGAAAGTACTGGGGAACAAAAAAGTACAGGAGGAAAGGCCCAACGAGTCAACGTAAACACACTCTCCTAGAATAGTTCAAAGTAAACGGGGTAGGAAGAATATAGTAGGAAACAGAGCTGAAAAGGCGTCCAAGAACGCTTTCCCTCTAGTCCAGGGTGAAAATGTAGGATAAGAAACAGAGATAGGGAGCACAACAACCTATCTCTTCGTCAGAATGCACTCCCCCGCCTGTCTAAGCGACTCTGTACCCCATCCCCCTCTGCCAGACCTTAGATCGGCAGAGGGAGACGGGGAGGGACAAGCCCCAAGGGGGGGATTTGGGTTCAAAATAAACCCTGCAGAGATATAAGGTACTATATTTTAATTAATCATATCTACTATTCCTATATTCGAATAATATTAAACAAAAACCAGAGAGAAAAAATGAGTTTTAAGTGTTGATTAAAAAAGACCTCACATGGAGGGGCAAAGTATTCCAGAGCCTAGGGCCAGCCGCTGCAAAAGCTCGATGCCCTCGGGTTTTAAGCCTAGTCTTAGGCACTATCAACAACAGCTGATCAGCCGACCTTAAGGCTCTGCCTGGGGTGTAGCGATGGAGAAGTTCGGCTATATAGGCAGGAGCGAACGAATAAAAGGAGTTTAAAATCTATTCTGAACCGAACTGGAAGCCAGTGCAATGAAGCCAGAATTGGGGTAATATGGTCACGCTTTTTATGGCCAGTGAGAAGACGTGCAGCTGCATTCTGAACCAGCTGGAGGCGTCTAATTGAGGCCTGGTCCATACCCACATACAGAGCATTGCAGTAATCCAGTCTCGAGGTAACAAAGGCGTTAATAACCCTTTCTAGGTCTTTAATAGATAAAAACGACTTGGTCTTAGCCAATAGTCGTATTTTGAAAAAGCAGGTCTTGACTACAGTGCTGACCTGTTTATCAAATTTAAAGTCGCTATTGAAGGTCACTCCAAGGTTCATGACAGAGGGGAGGATATTTGTATTGGGGGAGCCCTGTTTCAGTGCTATGCATAGGTTTAAAGCCAGACTGAAACTTTTCGTGGATGCCGTGCGTGATTAAAAACGACTGCAGCTGGGCGTAGACTACTCGCTCCAGGGCTTTAGATAAAAAGGGTAGCTGGGAGATGGGCCTGAAATTTGCCATTATGGAGGGATCAAGATTTTTCTTTTTAAGTAGTGGCTTAACCACGGCATGTTTGAAGGCAGCTGGGACACATCCTGAGCTAAGAGAAGTGTTTACAAGCAATAAAACACTTGCTCCAACTGATTCAAAAACATCTCTGAGAAAGCGAGAGGGAATGCTATCTGAGCTGCAGTTTGTCGGCCGCAGATGCTTGACTACATCCGAGAGAAAAGAGAGGGATACAGGCTCAAAATGATCGAGAACAGCAGGGCACAGAAAGGGAGCAGGATCTGGGGTGACACCAGTATGGGCTAGCCTAAGGGCAGATACTTTTTCCATAAAAAATTTAAGAAATGACTCGCAGAGAGTAGTTGATGGCACAATTGGAGAAGCATCACAAGGATTAATGATCGAGTTGAGGACATTAAAAAGAACTTGAGGTTTATGGCTGTTTTTGGAGATTAACAGAGAAATATACTCTGTTTTGGCTGCTTTGACTGCCGTCTGATCATCGGAAAGGCAGGCACGAAGAATTTCTAAGGAGACATGAAGTTTATCCTTTTTCCATTTTCCCTCTGCACGCCTGCAAGCGCGTCTAAAAGCGTGAGTACAATCATTGAGCCACGGCTCTGAGAGAACTTTGTTGCGTCTAAGCGTAAAAGGAGCAACGGAATCCAGTATTAGTGTACATGTCGAGTCAAGCATGGAGATAAGCTCATTAGCATTAAAAGCACAGTTCACATCTAATTTAAAAATCGGATAAGTATTAAAGGCATCTGAAAACTGTGAGTCAGTCAAGGGGTTAATTGAACGCAGACGACGCGCAGGAGCACGTAATTCGACTCCTGCAGAAGGGATCAAGGTTGTAAACAGAACCGGTAAATGGTCTGAGATACGCGTTCCTACACAGATTTCATCCACGGAGATAGACAATCCAAACGATAATACTAAATCTAAGGTGTGTCCTTTATCATGTGTTGGACCAGCCACGGACTGAATAAGACCGAAAGAGTCGAGGAGGTTTAAAAAATCCCTAACCAGAGGTTTAGACTCACAGCACACATGGACATTAAAGTCTCCGCAGATCAAAACACGATCATATTTCACCATGATCCCGGACAGAAAGTCAGCAAAGTCAGTTATAAAATCATTATTATACTTTGGCGGACGATACACGACTGCGCAGAGTATAGGCGAGGCTGGGTTCAATTCAAAAAGCTGTAACTCGAAGCTAGCATAACTGGTTACTGGGTGAAGCAAGCGGCATTGGAGATTAGCTTTAAACACTGAAGCTATACCCCCACCACGGCCGGTGGTACGGGGGGAGCTAAAGAAAGTACAGTCGGGAGGAAGAAGTTCAGAAAACGGTACATACTCGCCGGTGTGGGCCCACGTCTCCGTCAGGAACATTAAATCCAGATCATGAGAGGTGAAGAAGTCGTTTAACAGGAACGTCTTGTTAGCTATTGACCTAGCGTTTAGCAAAGCCATGCAGAGTTTTCTCTCCGGGGTGGCTGAAGGTGTAGAGCGTCTCAGCTGACGAAGATGTGCGTGTTGAACTCTGCGCGGAGCAGCCGTCAGGTGTGCTATTTGATGGACAAACACGCCAGCACGCTTTCCCCGTCGTCGGTGAGGCAGGATGCAGGGCAGCCGGCGCAGGTAGGTGGGAATATCTGACAGTAGAGGGGGGGGAGTCGATTTACGGTTGCCAGGTATAGGTTTGGGCAGCAGTATAAACTCCAGTGAGGGTCTTAGGTGGAGGAGAGCTTGGCGATCATAGACAAGCAGAGCAGGGACATTCTGACAAACATAAAGCAAAAACAGGATAGCTAAAGGCAGAGAGCTGAGGGAGCGGCATGCCTACACAGGCGCCATCTTGAAATCCCAGTTTGATGTGAACAGATCTACCGCGGCTCGGCCGTAACGCACCCACAGCTGACTCACAACCATTGGATGTAGAGTCCAGTCTGAAAGCTTTCACTCTTCCTGCTGACAGGCGGGCTGTAAAGGGCACCGAGTTCAGGTGTAGACCCAGGAAGAGTACAGTCTGGGCTGGGCACAACATGCTCTTCTCTGCGTTTATTATGAAACCCAGGTTGAGCAGGTGTTTTACGAGGACATTTGTCTGCGTAATAGCCTCCTGTTCCGACTGTGCGAGAAGCAGCCAGTCGTCCAGGTAGGTTGCCAGGTGAATGTTATAACTACGTTGGTCCACAACGTAGGACGTAGTATTTCTACAAAAACGCCTCTGAAATTGTAAGATCCCTACGTTTTTTTTCACCATTCATTCCAATGGCTGGCGTCTATGTCACGTGATCTTCACATTTCTCCCTGCAGAAAAAAAAAACATGGCCGAACTTCGTTTTATTTTCGGTGTAAAATGCCTATTTTAAGGTTAGTTTGGCCATCAAAATGCGTTTTGATGTAATTTGATGCGAGAAAAATTATTTCAGATTATGTAAGTTGCTAGTTATTACGAAGATTACTTCAGGAAATTGTGTCTATACAACGTTTTCATTGTTACCAAGGTGGTTGCTAGGGACGCTGCTATCGATATTATTTCTGTTATGTTGTGTAACTGTTTAATGGTGTTATCTTTATTGCTACCACCTTCCCCGTCAATGTATAGTGTTGGTCCACAGCGCAAACGTATTAGTTGAACAAAATCCGCATCTAAAATTGTGGCATAGATACGTTATTTTCCCCTGTGCAATTCCAGTCTCACATCTCACATCACATCGTCATAAACAAATACCGGAAACAGACCGAAAACACTTTATTCCGAGTGTGTTTTCTTTTCTCTTTGAAAGTCATCACATAACGGCATTGTAATACACGGTTCGGCTGCATTAAATATTACATATAGTTCTCTATTTATAGAGCCCTGATGAGAAGACTAGAGACAAACATGAGGAACTGCCGCCAACACTGAAAACGTGACATGGATCATAAATATATCAGCAATTAAACAACATCTTACATTTCTTTTCACACAATACGTCTCCTTGCAGTATCAATACTAATTCGGCTGACTTTTATATTTGATCCAATTGGTAGATAGGCTGTATTTACATCATAAACGTGCACAGCTTATATAAAAGGGACACCTAGTGGTTAAAGCATGTTATTGAATTTCATTATTAGATATTAATAGGATCCCTATAAAGTATATTCATTACTCGTTATTCTCTACTAATAGTTAATTAAAGACTGTATATAATGACTATTTTGCACATCCCTTTCAAGATTTCAAGATTTTCGAAGGTTTATTGACATATCATATACACAAACGGTGTAGTTATGCAATGAATGAAAAACTTGGGTCGCAGGTTCCTCAACAGTGCATTTGTGTATACCTCCAGCAATGTTAACTATGTTGAAGCACTTATTTTAACTGATATTATACATATGTATTATACTCTTATAAGATGTATGTAGATAGTATAAGAAATGTGCAGAATATGACAGTTTAATGGTGGAGGTATACACAAATATTGATAGATGTAATGCACTGTTGAGGAACCTGCGACCCAAGTTTTTCATCTCCGGCCTTGTCAGGTATTGAACAATCAATAAATAAAGAACACAGAATTATTAAATATAAAACACAGAATTTGTGTGATTATACTAAATGATTTACAAATAAACACCACTGCATATTTACAACTATTACACATGCTGATGTCACGCAAATGTTTCCAACTTGGGATCAATAAAGTATATCTTATCTTAAGATGATCGATGGCTACTGCCATATTTGCAAAAGTTGCCTCTGAACCTTGACAAGTGCATGTTTCAGGCTTATCAATGAACAACAGGAGGGGTCACAGACATAAGACCAGCTGTTAAATAAAGCTCTTCTGACCTTAGCTGTCATGTGGGTATATATTAATGCTGCCTGTAAAGGCAACCGAACAACAAAAGTTTGCCAGTGAGGGATATGGTGTGAAGCTTTTCCAGACGCGTGGTGTTGACGGCAAATCAGGTCTTCTCTTTGAGTGCATTTAAGATGTTTATTTGGATTGCAGGATGATGACAGCAAAACAAGAGCCGGGTGTTTAACTGATAACTAAACAACTAACTGTGATAAAGAAATAAACCGAAATTAACTCAAAACAAAAATAAGCGAAAACACGCACGGTTGAACAACTGTGTGGCTTCCCTCTGGTGATTCCCAATCCCTAATGCTGTGCACCTGTGTCCTCCCTAAATAGTAGGCTGTACCCTGAAATTGGCTGAGTCCCCGCCTATGCCCAGGTCAATTCAGTAGTATCACAGCACCTTCATATACAAATATTAAAATACATCAAATTGGCTGCAACACTGCCCATTATGGGCACAAGCAATTTTCACTCATTTATTAATTATATGTTTTACATTTGAGTGTTTCCTATCCCCTAAACCTCCAGGGATGTACACAGTTTAATACTGGCAACTCCTTATTATGGGAAATACGAAAACGTCTTTTAAAACTACAACTCCCAGTAGAGACGTGCCATAGAATAGAACATGTTGCGAAACACACAATAGCCAGCATGTGTAGTTCTGGGGACGGGGTGGGGGAGGGGGGGACGTGGTGGACCCGTTCAAATCCAGTTTTGGACAGTCTGCCGTGGTTCCATCCCATTTCAAGTGCTGTTCAACGCTCGGCGTAACCCTCGGAGCACACTCTCCAATCACAGAGCTTGAGGACTATCATGGGGTTTGTCAAGCGAAGCGGAGAGAATACTTACTTCCGGGTGTAATATTCTGTAAAGCAAATGAGCTGCTCCGACCCTCGGTCCTGACGGACTCCAACTTGTGTTTATTAATCAAACAAATAAATAAACACAAGGATAATTATGTGTTATTGTTGACGGGGAAGGGGGTAGCAATAAAGATAACACCATTAAACAGTTACACAACATAACAGAAATAATATCGATAGCAGCGTCCCTAGCAACCACCTTGGTAACAATGAAATATTGTAATTGTATAGACACAATTTCCTGAAGTAATCTTCGTAATAACTAGCAAATTAAAGATCATGTACATCCACTGCACACATAATCTGAAATAACAACTCATATTTCTCGCATCAAATGACATCAAAACGCATTTTAATGGCCAAACTAACCTTAAAATAGGCATTTTACACCGAAAATAAAACGAAGTTCGGCCATGTTTTTTTTTTCTGCAGGGAGAAATGTGAAGATCACGTGACATAGACGCCAGCCATTGGAATGAATGGTGAAAAAACGTAGGGATCTTACAATTTCAGAGGCGTTTTTGTAGAAATACTACATCCTACGTTGTGGACCAACGTAGTTATTACACGTTTTTTTGTGAGACTGGGTTGGAGAGACAGACCGAAGGGAAGTACTCTGTATTCGTAACAGACCCCCTGAAATGCGAACCTCAGATATTTCCTGTGTGGTTAATATACTGGGATGTGGAAATTCGCATCTTTCAGGTCGACTGATGTGAACCAGTCGTTTTGTCGCACGAGACATAGCAGAGATGTGTGAGTGAGCATTCTGAATTTGTATCTTTTGAGATATTTGTTCAGAGCTCTCAAATCTAATATTGGCCGAATTCCGTTCCCTCCCCGTTTGGGAACGAGGAAATACTTGGAATAAAAGCCGCTCTGACTCTGCTCGGCGGGTATTATAGATATAGCCTTCTTTTCTAGTAGTGAGAGAATCTCTCTCTCTAGAATATGGGCTGACTCTCCTCGGGCTTGTGAATACAGAATGCCCGAGAAGCGAGGGGGGGTGACAGCGAATTGGAGCCTGTAGCCCTGTGTTACTGTCTTGAAAACCCAAGCAGAAGCTGTTCGCTCCTTAAAGCCAGCGGAGATGTCACCTCTCTTACCTTCTGAGTCTCTATTTGTGGATGTTGTGTTATGGGGCCCTCTAGTGTCTGAACACGGTGGTACCCCAGGTTGACAACCCCCATCGACACTGCGCATGCGCGTGGCGGCTTCACAACCCCAGCCGGCACTGCGCATGCGCGTGGCGGTGGTGCCTTCACAGACCCGTCTATTATCCGCCTTTTGAGAGAGGCCATAGCTGCTCTCAAAAGAGGGACAGATGACAGACTGTTTATTGTTTTTATTGTTTTTCTTTTCATTTTTTTGGACTTGGCTTGAAGCCTGGATGCGACAGCGGAAAATGGTTTATTTGAAAAACAATTTTGTGACATGTGTTTGTGCGAACTTGAGGATGGCGTTGAGGCATCACTCGAGGCGGCGGGAACACATCTGGAGCTGGGGAACAGGGGACTTCCAGCTCTGTCACAAGGAGAGGAGAGGAGGCTGTCAGTCCGCCCGCTTCTTCTTCCTCGACTGGTGGCCGAAAACCTGGGTTGGCTGCGCCTGAGAGGCTGCTGCCGGAACTGGAGATTTTCTCGGCCAGCTCGACCTCGTCTCCTGCTCTGCTGTCTCGGTATTTTGAACCGAGCAGGATGTGAGGCAACTTTAGTGAAGGACTGCCGCGAGACCGTTGCAGGTAGCGGCTGGACCCTTCGAGGGAGACAGAGGTGGAGGGCCTCGTCCTCCTTCTTTTTCGACTCACATCTCCGTTGCATCGAGACGAGAGCGGAGCTGAAAATACCCTCGGGAACGATAGGCATGTCAAGCACATCCTCCTTTTCCCGGTCTGGGAGGTTGGTGAGGTTGAGCCACCTGGCTCTTTCCTGCACCACCATTATGCCCATTGCCTTGCCCGGGGCCTGGACGGCGCAGCGTTGTACACGGAGACAGATGTCTGTGATTGCTGCGATCTCGTCCCACACGGCCGGCCCAGGTTTGCTCGACAGATCTTCACAGAGCTCCGCCTGGTAGGCGGTTAGCAGTGAGGATACGTTGAGTGCCCTGGCGGACAACGCTGCGGCTTTATAGGCCCGTTCAGTCATGGTCGACTGAAATCGGTCTGCCTTCACCGGTAGCGTGGGGTTCCTGCTTGGTGTCGAAGCCAGCCTCGGTTGGAGGTGGGCTGCCACCAGCGGTTCCATGGGCGGTATGCGGAGCAGGCCGAGCCTCTCCATACCATCACAGTCCAGGGAGGAGGCACCCTGGATTGGGGCCTTGTTACTGAAGGGGCGGTCTCTCCACGAGACCGACACCTCATCCAGCATCTCCGGGAAGACTGGAAGGAGCTGCCTCTTTGTCCTCGCTGCTTGGGGCAAATTCTTCCCCTCGTAGCGAGACCTGGAGGTCTCCTTGGCCATTTCAGGCCATGGGATGTCCAGCCTGGACGCGGCGCGTTGACACACGGCCTGCAGGTCCATGCTCAGACAGGGCGAAGCTGGTGTGCTATCGCCCGGGAGAGCAGCCATCGCTCCCGGCTTTGCAGCTTGAGCTGACGACATGAAGATATTGTCTTCTTGCTCATCCGAGTCGGACAGGAGGAACTCAGAGGCATCCTCTTCGTCCTCCATATAGTCCAACTCCAGGACATCCTCGGCGGGCGAGACCATGGTGAGTTCCAGCCGGGAGCCCCAGCTTGGTATAGCGCGGGGCTCCGCTCTCGCGTCTCTCGCTGCCACCGTGTCCCAGCCTGATGCGCCGCGGGACTCCGGTTCTGCAGCTGCCACTGTTGTTGAGCTCCAGACCGACACATTGCGGGGCTCAATCTCTGTGGCGGACGCCCCCGTGTCTTGATTGCCATCCGGCGAATCAGCGGACATGAGGGGGTCCTGTCCCGACAAGCTAGCTTGGCGTGCTAGCCGTCGGCGGAGGCTCTTGATGGTGAAGCGGGCACAATGCCCGCACGAGCCGGGGTTGTCGATAGCCTCCTGGGCGTGTTGCAGCCTGAGGCAGGACGAGCAGACCTGGTGTGAGTCTGTGCCTGATATCTTCAACCCGCAGCCGCAGAGCCGAGCCTCCGAGTCCCTGACTCCTCTGGTGTGAGGGAGAGACGTGTCCATCTTGTTCGCCGTGGTGACGGCGTGGAGAGGACCTGCTCGTAACAGGTATGTTGCCGAGAAAAAAATATTTTCCAACCTGTCGTTAATCCGTAGAAAAAGCGACGGTGTAGAATTTATTCTCGAAGAATATTAACTGGTGTGTTAATACCTTTTTAATCTTAATCTCCTCTGGTGTGAGATAGAAAAAGAAAAAACGTCCTCGCTATCGTGGTGTCGGTAGTGAGGGAAGGCAAGCTAGCAACAGGTGTGTTACTAGCTTGAAAATCAAAACCTTACCTTTTTTTATTTCCGAAGAAAAGAAAAAACGGCGAGTTCGATTGCAATACTAACTGGTGTGTTAGTATTAACAGTCTTCTTGCAAAAGCAGAAAAGTAGCCGGCGAGCGCCCGTCGACCGAAAGTTAGCTTTGGGTTCAGTCTGTGGACTCTTAAGCTAGCCCGGCTACCGATATCGAGATGTGCTCTGAAGCGAGAAGAGGTGTTTGAATGACGCATGCGACGTGGCGCAAGCTACTTATAGGGGGTGGATTCCCTGACGCTGACGTCAAGATCACCTGCCAATCAGGATTGGCGTAATGAGATTGATGCTTCTGTTTGCTACGCGATGAGGCGCATCCCATAGTGAGACATCGAACGGAGTGTTATGAATGAGAACTGCAACTGCTTCTACCATGTGAATACTTGTACTACTGCAAAGGCTTTTATTTGTTTTCACGACTGCTTGTACTACTGCAACTGTGACATAATCTACTTTTCTGAATGCTTGTACCACTGCGACCACTTGTACTCCCAGAGCTGCTTCTATTGCTGCAACTGCGTTTTACTACAGCGTCTCCTTTTACTATTGTGAATGCCTGTACTGTGGAGACTGCTTCTACTACTGCTACTTCTTCTTCTACTTGTGCGACTGCTCCTGTCACTATATAGCTTCTTCTGCTAACTCTTATGGAATGTAAAGTTGTGCAGCTCTGGCTTCACAGATGTTCTACAGCCTGGATTTCAGTGAGCCTTCACTGCTCACAGTATGTGTGGTAATGTGATATTTCTCATTAAACCAGGCAAATAAGTCAAACAGACAGTACTGAAACTCACTGTAGACTCTCTCTCTCTCTCTCTGTGTGTGTGTGTGTGTGTGTGTGTGTGTGTGTGTGTGTGTGTGTGTGTGTGTGTGTGTGTGTGTGTGTGTGAGAAAGAATTGTGTTTGCACTGTGCTGGAGGAGTGGGTGTGTTCCAACAAGACAGGATATTCATTAATTTGGGAATAATTGATCATCGGCTTGTAACTTTTATTACTTGGCTTGAGAAAGTGTGTGTGAGCTACTTTTTAAATGAACGATACCTATGAACCCATGATCATTTTGGCACACAGAAATATATCTTGTATTTCCTTTCATGCTTCAGTGACCTATGACCTCCTGTGATTGTTTTCCTGTAATATTGGCCATTGATTTGTTTCTCGTGCTGACCTCAGTGGAAGTCCTTGTGGAAGAGTGCAAAGCTAAAGTGAGAATTTCCATCCAAACGCCCTGCGGTGCCTACAGGAAAAGAAAACACAGCAAGGCAATAAAGAATGTGAGAAAGAAACACTTCAGCGCTTAGTCTGACACCCTGAAAGAGTGAAATAACAGTCTGAAAATATGTTCATGCTTCATTTAGAGGATGGATGTTGTTTTCAAACGGCTTCATCGATTTACAGCCAGGAGTTTCCCAGCAAAAGTCGGCCCTTCCACACACTACCTGCTTGTACTTCTGAACACTAGACACACTGAGACGTCGTACTGCATCTTCTCTTTAAACAGAGGCACTTTAGAGTGGTTCAGGAACAAGTCCTAAAACCAGGAAAACACTTCAACCACCTCCGGTTCCCTCGTCTCAAAGTCAATGTTGTTTTTAACGTGTTTGTGGTTAACACAAGCTTATGAGATTTTCACGTTTGTTTTACGACATAAAATACGTCAGTAAATATCCCACTTGTGAGTTTCCGAAGCTTTGATCAAATCAAATCAAATCAGGTTTTATTTATAAAGCACATTTTAAAACGATCTTTGGTCGAGACCAAAGTGCTGTACATGCAAATAATAAAAAACAAATTACTAAAAATCACAAATAACAGAAGACAATAAATTACAACAAATAAAAAATCCAACACAGGGAATTGTCAGTAGTCATACTCCGCTCTGATTAGAATGCCAGGGAGAAAAAGTGAGTCTTTAGTTTAGCTTTGAAAACCCCTAAAGTCAGGGCCGACCTCACATCGAGGGGCAGAGTGTTCCAGAGCCTGGGGCCAGCTGCTGCGAAGGCTCGGTGCCTTCTGGTTTTGAGCCTGGTCTTAGGCACTACCAGCAGCAGCTGGTCAGCAGACCTTAAGGCTCTGGCTGGGGTGTAGCGCTGGAGGAGTTCGGCTATATAGGCCGGAGCCAGCCCATTTAGTGCTTTAAAAACAAATAAGAGGAGTTTAAAATCAATTCGGAACCGAATTGGAAGCCAGTGCTGTGAGGCCAGGATGTGTCATAAAAACAGCAGTTGCTAACAAGTGATTCAGAGACGACTAAACATCATAATGCCGAGACAAGCCTTTAGCTTAGCGGTGGTGATGTGACTGTGATGCAGTTCATAGCATTAGCTTTTTATTTCTTCCAGTTGCATTTACGCTTCAAAAATCACAAAGTGGTGTTATGATTGATAGATTCTCCTGAAAGAGACATGTAAGTATGATAATCTTGAATATGCCAAAATCCAATGAGGGAAATCCCATAGCTTTTTGTCGAGGGAGCCTTTGTGATGCTAACTTCAAGGTTGGCCTAAACAAATACGCCATCACTGAACCACTGTATTTACAGTTAATCACATACAGAGTTATTCAAAACACTTGAAATCCCAAACTTAATCCACCATTTGGCACCAGCCACATACTGCATACACATCTTCAGTGGCTAGATCACAATTCTGCCTGTAATGCAGAACCATTCTTCTTAACTAAAGCCGCGTTCACACCGAGTACTTTGCTGTACTTAGTGCCGCGGCCCTTAATACCCCAGGGCACTAAATACAGATAGCGTTCACACTGGAAATAAGTCCCTGGGGGACGTCACTTCTTCTTCTTCTGCTTTGGGTTTACTGGCAGGCCGCAAACAACTTCACGGCGTATACTGCAGCCGAAAATCCCCGGCCGGAAGTCCCCGGAGTTGGGGACTGGCTTCAGTAGAAGCTGCTGGGACTCCCAGCAGCTTCTACTGAAGCCTTCCGAGTAAACGGCCAGAACGCCGACACCTCCTCATCTCCACCGCTCCCATGTTTTATTTTGTGTTGTCATAAGTTAGTCTCTCTGCGTTTCTGCGCGGGGCTAATGCTAATAATGCTAATGCGAGGATAATAAAATGGCGGCTCTACAAAACATTTCAGACTTTTACGGCCGTGGTTTGCAATCGCCCAGCCAATCAGAACTGGGGTACTTTTTTTCCACAGGAAAGTGCCTGCTCTCAGCAGGCGCTAAAAATGGGGTGAAAAGTTCCCGGCACTTAGTTATTTTTTTGGTGTGAACGCAACATCAGGGGTACTAACGGAACTAAACGCGAAAAGTACGGGTGAAAAGTACTCGGTGTGAACGCGGCTTATGTAACTCGAGTACCATACTTTTAGTTTTTCCAATTAATGCCATTTCATACTTCTACTTCACAAATATTTAATCAATTATAATTTATGACATGCTATGGAGGATTAAGATACCTGACATCAGAAAAAATCATTAAAGTTAAGCAAAATG
>CALSBZ010046706.1:563254-599568 GCA_943591055.1 Gobionotothen gibberifrons
TCTCTCTCTCTCTCTCTCTCTCTCTCTCTCTCTCTCTCTCTCTCTCTCTCTCTCTCTCTCTCTCTCTCTCTCTCTCTCTCCTGTAACTGCTGGGTCTCTCTATCATTTGAATCCCTCCTACTTTTCTCTCTCTCTTGCTCTTTCTCATCCTCACTCTCCCTTTCACTCGCCCAGCCCATATCCAGTGACATCACAACTTCATTACCCAATCACCATGAGGCCAATTTGTCACTGTCAAAGTCCTGGCCAATCAGCTTCTGTATGCTAATTCCCCTCAGCCAATCCCAGCATGTGTGGGTCTGCTGTGCATTATATAAAGCAGACAGGCAGAGGAGCAGGACACATGAGGAGGGAGAGAAAACAGGCCCGATAACTCCATGCCCTTAGTGAGAAAAGGATAGCACAATGTGTGAGGGCTCTGGGAAATGATGATGTGAGAAGAAGTACAGGTGCAATGAAAGAAAAAAAATGCAACTCTTTTTATCAAATCATTTTCTATATTCTCAGCTGTTGTAATGCAACACACAAACAACATCTTAACTATGTATATGTCTGTGAATAGAAGAATGCTTTAAGAACACTAACATTGCCATACTGTAGGTGCTATAGAGAATGTTCACATACAGTGTACACACAGTCTCCTGGTCTTTGATATAGAACACGTAGGTCTTCACTAGAACACATCATTCATGTGTTTCTACTGGGTAGTTGATTTTGCTTAAATATATATATATGCTGAATTACAGACATCTGTTTCCTAATGTAAGTGAATGGGAAACAGTGTTTGTGGGTCTTCACTGCAGAGCACATCGATTATTGTAATAGAATACTTTAATACAGGAGACATACTGTAGGTCATAATACAGAACTATAGAGCACACAGGTCTGTACTATAGAACACTTACTGTATATTCACTTTAGAAGACATAGGTCTTCATTAAAGGACACATGGTATTCACAATTCAAAACACAGGTCTTAGTATTATAAAACATAGGTCTTAAAAATAAGAAATGTTCCATCTTCTGTCCTAACTGGAATGCACATGTGATAGTTTGGCAGATAACTAACAGTTTCTTCAATGAAAACGAGACAGTGGGTAAGTTTAGGAAGTATATTTAAAGTCATTTTTCTAAAACTGAAATAAAGAAACACACATTTACAAGGTGTCATGAGAATCCGTGTATCTACCGTCCAATTGTTTTTCTTTATGAAACACGTAAACTGAAGAGCGTCTGAGAGGCCTTTTTGCTTTTTGCTTTTTACCTTACTAAATGGTCTAATGGTCGTTGGAGCGAGGGGCGGAGCGAAACTCACGGAAGTGATTTCAAAACAAAAGCCCTCGTTTGCTTGGAACGGTGAAAATATTATAAACGAGGGGAAACAAGCTGAATTTAGCGATAACAACGAAAACGGCCAAGACACATATTGAGCCCAGAAAATGGATGTTATTAAGGGCTGTACATGTAATAAACCTATGTCTAAAATGGACAAGATTGTTAGGAGATTTAAACTACAGCGATTCTGCTCTGCGATCACTCAGCCGTCTCTCGAGTTTGTTTTTTCAAATCAGCTGCTTTTTATTATTCCTGCTATATTTAACGAGTGATACACATATTTGTTACCACAAGTTCGTAAGGAAACTGACACTGTTGGACTCGGTTCTAGTTTGACTGCTACCAGAAATAAAATGAAGTAGGCTACTTTTACTATGTACTTTGTGAGTAATCCTCTGTCAAAGTCCCCTCCATAGTACATAATGCATGTTTTCTGCTATCTTTGATGAGTGATACAAATATAATTTTACCATTACTTCTTAATTAAATTGATACTGTTTGACTTTGTATTAGCCTACTGCTTACAATACATTGAAGTACTTGTACTGTGTATTTTTTTAGAAATCCTCTGTCAAAGTCCCCTGCTGAGAACAAAATCAAGCCACTTCTGCTGAGTTTGATGAGGGACTTCTTTTTTGTTGCCATTAGTTCTTCGTGAGATTGATCCTGTTGGACTCAGTACTAGTGAAACTACCCCCACAAGTACTATGAAGTACTTACTGTGTACTTTTCCAGTACTCCTCTGTCAATGTCCCCAGAACAAGAATGCATATTTCTCTGCTATTTTGAATAAGCGTTAAAAAAAAAAAACTTTCTTCATGAGACTGATATTGTTGGACAGAGTATTTTTAAGAGGATGGTAGACATGATATCAGCAATACTTCCAGTCAGTACTCCGGCAGCAGCATTTTACACCTTGGAAAGTCTTTAGAGTCTGGCCTGGGTAGCTGGTTACAAATATCCTTCAGCACACTGACATACTAGGTGGCCTCTTATGAAGCTGATATCTTTTCAAATTTGATTATTTCTCTGCTCCTAGTTCATTCCTCGCAGATTCTTCCATCAATCCCAGTCATTGCATGTCAGTCAATAGAGCTTCGAAAAATGTGTCCAATTCAACAAAATGTTTTTTTGTGAGTGAAGGCCAGAGCTACATTACATTGTTTGATTGTGTAATTACAAGGTGAGAGAAAATAAATGCACATCCTCCTATGAAACCTATTTTATTTCCTTTTCCATGTTATACTTATACTTACTTGCATTAGAACATTTGCATGTTGAACTACATGCTGATATATCTTCCCCAGCCTCAAGGAAATACATTAAAAATAAATGGATTCATACATGTATAAATTAATAATGTTGTATACAAACATTTCAAATTTAAATATAAAATGAAAAAAAGTTTACTTTTGAAATGATTTCTCACTAAAACCTTTCTAAATTATAGTAAATTATTAAAAAAGTTTTAGTCAATAAACGTTTTTCTGCCTAAAATAGTTGAAATTGAACATAAACTATATCAAACACCACATGCATGGCAATTAACCCATTTGTGCCTACTATTTAAATTGACTTTGGTTAGTTAATACAAATATTGATATTATATATATATATATATATATATAATTGATGCAGTCTTTCTGAACACTTTTTTTTTTTAAATACTGCAAATGAAGAATATTTGTAATTTTCTGCAAAGGTAGTGCCCTAACTTACAGCAGTTGAAAAATATTTGTGGAAGGATAAATTCTTCATGGGCTTCAATGGCTCTCTAGATAAAGGGCGTTTTATGGTTGCTTGTATTATCCTCAGATAGTGGTTTGTTTAAATAACTAGTTTTAAATATTCCAAAAAAGGCATATAACCTGGCCGGCTTAGCCAGTCTGTATTTCTTCAAGCACCACAAGATTCAGAGTTTATAAAGTACAATTCTTGGCCATTGATTGTGTCATTTCTCCAAACACATACAGTCAAAATGCCTGTTTTGAAGCCTTAACATGGTGCAGGAAAAGGACTTTACATTGGGTTATACTTAAAGACAGGGCTATTCAGTTAAGAGAAGAGAAAAAAGAAAGCAAACTGTTATAATGGGTGATGTAACATTAATGACAGACATAATATGAGGTTGGCACTCAGACTTTAGAGGGGTCATGTTGTGATCATGGGGCATCACCCTTACAGCATCAGGACAATATCATATGGAGTCAGACACTGGAAGTGTGCTGGAGGCGTTGACTGGGACTGATGGAAGGGTGAGGCTGATGAGACTGAAGAATCTGTGAGGAACGAATTAGCGGCTGAGAAATAATCATATATTAAAAGACAGCAGCTTCATAAGAGGCCAACCAGAGTGACAGAGTGTGTCAGTGTGCTGAAGGATAGACCAGCTATCCAGGCAAGTCTCTAAAGACTTTCTAAGGTGTAAACATGAGTACTGACTGGAAGTATTGCTGATATCATGTCCACCATCCTCTTAAAATACTCTGTCCAACAATATCAGTCTCATGAAGAAAGGTTTTTTTAACGCTTATTCAAAATAGCAGAGAAACATGCATTCTTGTTCTCAGGAGGGGACATTGACAGAGGAGTACTGGAAAAGTACACAGTAAGTACTTCATAGTACTTGTGGGGGTAGTTTCAGTAGTACTGAGTCCAACAGGATCAATCTCACGAAGAACTAATGGCAACAACAAATAATTCCCTCATCAAACTCAGCAGAAGTGGCTTGATTTTGTTCTCAGCAGGGGACTTTGACAGAGGATTTCTCAAACAATACACAGTAAAAGTACTTCAATGTATTGTTAGTAGTAGGCTAATACAAAGTCAAACGGTATCAATTTCATTAAGAAGTAATGGTAAAATTATATTTTTATCCTTCATCAAAGACAGCAGAAAACATGCATTATGCACTATGGAGGGGACTTTGACAGAGGATTTCTCACAAAGTAGCCTACACTGTAAAAGTTCTTCATTTTATTTCTGGTAGAAGTCAAACTAGAACCGAGTCCAACAGTGTCAGTTTTAGTAAGAACTTGTGGTAAAAAATATTTGTATCACTCGTCAAATATAGCAGGAAAAATGAAGAGCAGCTGATTTGAAAAAACAAACGCGAGAGGTGGCTGAGTGACCAGTGCAGAACCGATGTATAATTTAAATCTCCTAACAATGTTGTCCATTTTAGACAGAGGCTTATTATTTTTACAGGCTTACAGCCCTTAATAACATCCATTTTCTGGGCTCAATATGTGTCTTGGCTGTTTTTGGCCGTTGTGATCGCTAAATTCTCCTTGTTTATAATAATCACCGTTTCTTCAGCAGGATACTGTAGTGATTAAAAGTGTGATTTTAGCAAACGAGTGCTTTTGTTTTGAAATCACTTCCGTGACTTCCGCCCCGCCCCTCGCTCCAAGGACCATTTGACCATTTATTAAGGTAAAAAGCAAAAAGCAAAAACGCCTCTCAGACGCTCTTCCGTTTACGTGTTTAATAAAGAAAAACAATTGGACGGTAGATACACGGATTGCATTGTGTCAGCGATCTGTTCTGTGTTGCGTTACAAAAAATGAGGAAACTGAAGAGCAGGGAAGAAGATAGAAAGGTATGGGTCTGTTGGAAAACAACTTACAAGTAGTCTCCATTACAACTGGCCTTATATTTGGGAATTTAGATGATCCCCAATTCATAAAACCATATAGAGAAAGATTTATATTTGTCCGACTTCAGTACATATAAATAATTGAACAAGTATGGTGTTCATGCTGAATTGGACTGCATTCCATGACAGACATAAACCACCAGATGGCGACAAATGGCTGCCTTTTCCAAGTCTGCAGAAATCAAATCAAGTTTGACATTTGTCTGCCTGCTGATGCAGTAGGGAGATGCTGGTTCTCAGAAGATTCAGCAAATACTCATATGCATTCATAACTGATATACATTAACACAAAATGTTGGGGAAAATATGCATTTACTAATTGTTAGATGCAATAACTATTGTCAGTAATGTTACATTCTCCTCACAGATTCATGTTTTAGTATAAGATGTGTCTCTCATATGTGTTTTTAATAACTTGTGATAACTTGGAAGATCTTTGTCTGAAACAGCAGACTTCCCTTGTCCAATACTTTCATTCAGGACTTAGGGAAGTCAGCTTTAACGGGGAACAATGACTGAATCGTGAATAATTAAATCCGGAAAATATCTTAAAATAAAAAGAATACAATAGAATACAATACAAAACTATTTTCATTATTAATTTTCCTAATTATACATTTCTTCATGAATAACTCTGTATGTGTTAATTAGGTGGATAGTGCTGTTAACTGCACTCTAAAGCAGGACAGTAAAGTATAGAGTATAATCGATCAGACAGTGATAAATCCTCAATTAGAAGAAGGCAAGGATCTCCCTATCTCTGGAGCAAACTGAATGAAGTAAAAGACAAAATAAAAAAATAAAAGTATAAACGTAATAAACTTAAAGGAGGGGTAGGTAAGTTTGAGAAACCGGCTCGAGATACACTTTTTGTCATATTCCATGGAATGCTCTTAATATCCTGATAGCAATGCATATTCTAAGTGCTTTGAAAAAAAATCCATTAAAAAAAATCATCTGTGGAAGCCGTAATACTGTAAAAACTACGACCAATTATTTTAGCCGGGCCGGCCTTCAATCTCGTGCACACACACACACACACACACACACACACACACACACACACACACACACACACACACACACACACACACACACACACGTGCACTTGCGCGCGCCGTCATTGTATTGCGCGTGTTTTGCCGTGAGCTCCTCGGTCAGTCCTCCTGCAGCGGCTGAGCTCTGCAGCAGGACGCGTTCACCATGGCAGAGTTTGCTTCAACATCGCCTACAGGTCGCAAAAGAAGAGCTGTAATGCAGCAAATTATGAAGAAAAAGAAAGTGGGAACTAGGAGAAGTCAAACCAGAGTCAATATCGGAGTTGCTTTTCAACGATGGAGCACACCGGGCCGGAGCTGACGCCATGCTCGACTCTTTTTCTCTTGGACTGTTGTGAGCTTATATGTGGATCTGGGTACCGGTCGCGTATCTTCCAGACACAGCAACTGGGAATAATCACTCTGTGACCCTGTCCCAGGGCTCCATATTGCCACACAACACATTGTCTGTATGCAGCATAGCTGAACTGTATGTTGCTCTCCCCTGTGTGTCCCAATGTGTCACCGATAATAACAAACAAACGCTAGGTAGCATAGCATTTATATTTACTCATTTAGCAGAGGCTGTCTAGCGTAGCTAGGTAATTAGGTACTGTATTTCGTTCGTCGACAAACATGATAGATGAATACGCTAAATATTTCAAATAAACATTCAAAACCAACTTGGGCTGTGTAGTATTGATAACCTTTTTTTTGCCTGATATGTAACGTTACGTTCTAAGGATAGAGGGTGTCGTTTTTCTCATATTGATATTCTGAATAATCTGTGCTGTTGTATTTAATGTAAAGTGTCCCTACTGTAGGCTATTGTTATTATATGTACAGCACTTTGGCTCGATCAAAAATCGTTTATAAATGTGCTATATAAATAAAACTTGATTTGATTTGGTTACCGCAGCCTGCTCTCGTCAGCTAGACGTAACATTTGTAATATATTTTCACAAAACAAACATGCTAGCTTCAAAAATATAAGCACTGACAATAACTTTATTATACATTTGTTTTACATTCATTATCATGATCTTGTGCGCGTTCATGTGTGTTGGAGGAGGTGCTCTGTAGGAAGTAGGGCGGATTCTTTTCGGCTGTGTACTTTTGAATTTTTGTGCACTCGAGGCTGTTTCTCAAACTTACCTACCCCTCCTTTAAATGAAATAAATAAGAATAAATAGGAGACTCTGACATTCGTATACTTTATCTTTGCAATGTCACACATTTAAGGACGTAGTTATCTTGTGTCCTCCCTATCCAGCAGCATTTGGAGGAATTATACTCAATATTGTCACAACAAAAGATGGTAGCCCAACGTGGGGCTCGAACCCACGACCCTGAGATTAAGAGTCTCATGCTCTACCGACTGAGCTAGCCAGGCAATGTTGGTCGCCACCTAGTGGGGATATTTAAATAAAGTCATAACAGAGACAGATATGGCTGTGTATAAGATATCAGTCGCTGATTCTATAAGATCCATATCCGTGGCCTACAGCTACATTATTTTCGTCAGTGTATATCGATATTGTAATTATGAATTATGATTTAATAACCGAAATAATGATGAGCAGTGATAATCTGTCAGGAGCCTGATTATGTGACTGAATGGACATTTTTGACGAATGATCTGACAGAAACTCTCTGAATTATTGCTCTCCATAATAAAAGTGAACGTGAGAAACAACAGATCATAAACAGAAACATTTTTGAAATGTCTAATGAATGCTTTTTGTGGTCTTTTTGTGGTCAAGATCTAACCCCCAACTCTTATCCAGTGTTGTATTTATTCAAATTATCACTAAATAAGTGATAATGATAGTATGAGAAACTTTTTTTAACGTGTGTATTTTTTTCAGTTTTGTTCATAAGTATTACTTATTTAGAACCAGAAAATGTATTGAAACCTTTTTTTTTTAACCAGTAACAGACTTTTATTTTGAGCTAATTATTTCGAGTCAGTCAACAAAGTTTATAAATAATAATAGTTTTTATTAATCATGTATTTATTAGAATTATTTCAACGATTACAAATATAAAAAACGATTTACTCTAATGCTTTTACTCTGCTGTGTGTTTCTTTTTACTTTTACTCAGTTACAAATTACTTTTAGTCTGGGACTGTTTCTGGATCAGTTGCAGGCAGCCAATCACATCCATCAGAAAAAAAAGCAGAACGAACGATTGGCTGGGGGAGAGCAGGCACCTGCTGACGGCGCTACATTTCCACCAATAACCTCCCTGACCACACCCACAAGCTCATTAATATTCATAAGGGTCCTAGATTTGTATCCTGATTGGACAGAGAGCAAATTCATTATAAACTAGTGGCATTATGACTGTTTTTCATTGGGATTAAAGCAAACATATATATATATATATATTGCATTGTAAATGAGATTTTATCTCAATGCTTTTTCATCTGGTTGAATAAAGGTTAAATAAAATTAAATAATAAAAAATAAATAATTAAGAAATCAAATCAGGAATAAGAGGACACTGTGAATGAGGACAAATGTTTTATTAATCGTCAGTCTCACAACATCCAAATGTAAACAAAATGTCTTTGGCTTTTTTAACTAAGAAAATATTGAATAGCTAGCTTTCAGAAAATACACATTATATTCTTTATAACTCTGTCCATAAAATTATCTGCATTTTTTTTAACCTTCAATGTCCCTTTGACTATTAAGATACAATATATGTTTGGATCCTTATTTAGCTTCATAATAATTCAACTTTATAAAAAATGAAGGATTGCCGGACAGTGCCGCGGTAACATGGCCACATGGTGCTAACATTTCTTTAGTGTCATAAGAAGGCGTCATTACATTCCTTTAAAAGGCTCTATGAATCTAACTTTACTAAACTCAGCATTTCAGTGCACAAAATATTTGAACTTATATTTTCGTAAATTACATGTTTCAAATGAAAATACCTTTATCTTGTTATGTGATATTTAAATTTTTTCCAGTATCTATTCTGATTTAAGATGCAAATGAATGTTTATTCCCCTAAATAGATTGTAACATTTTGGGAAAAAGCTGTATTTTTCTTTTTTTTTCCAAATAAAAGTTGATTTCAAAATAAAAGTTATTGATCACTAACCAAACTTTACAGAAGCACAGCTGGACCCAAGTCTTCTCCTTTCTTTCCCTGATGTCCTTTGGCCCGTCAAATGACAAATCTACAAGAGTATGAACTAACATAACTCTCTCAAACCAAATAAATTAATACATGTCACACCCAATGTAACAAAAGGCCAAACCACAAAATGTCTACTGGCTGGTTAGTGCTTTAGAAGCAGCCTCTTGGCTAAAAGGCTTGTAGCCACCTTCTCTTCACTCCTAGACTTAAATAAGAATTAGAACGGGTCATTTCAGTATGGACCATTTGATCTGCTCCTTGGCCGACTGCAGAACCTGGCACACAGAAAGAAAGAACAAAAGAAGATAAGACAAATATAATTTAGCAAGATGTAATACAGCAACAAAAGAAAATACAGTACAAATTAAAACCTAAACCAGAGGAAATATGAAATATAATCAGTGTTTGAATGTATTGATATGTATTACTCTATACTTCACTACATTTATCTGAGAGCTTGTGTTACTTAACAGATTCAGACACAAAAATATACAGTAGTAGATCAACTCATACATGAGCATTGACATACAAGTATAGGTTCAAATACCCAGGTGATGTATGCAAATCACTAAAATAGGATCAGATTTACCAGCTGTGATAAACACATGAATGCATCACTTGTTATAATCCAGTAATCTAATATGATACGGAAATGGGCCATTATGCCCATAGGTAAAATAAGACTTTTTATATAGTAACCTATGTCCGTTACTTTCTATTTTGGTAGTAGATTGGTTTTTGGATTTTTACTGAATGCTTCTTCCACCTCGGAATATAATACAGTACATTATGAGAAGTCTTGCAAATGAATCAGTTAACTAAGGAAAGCCTGATTTTTGTGTGAGAGAACCATTAAAAACATGTTTGGCTGACAGTGATAATTATTTTCAGATCAAAAATATGTGTATTACATTTCTACAATGCATAACCAGGGTTTGTCATTTAGAGACGGAAAGCAAACGGTATGCCAATGATAGTTATTTTGATGATAAAACACATGTTTGGAGTGAGTGTATACAAGTTGTACAGTGTTGCAGTAGCACTGTTCAAACACTAGAGGTCACACTCTGTTCACACAGGGACAGGAAGGTTCATTTACATGTTTTACATTATTTTTGAGAAATGTTTTGTTTTGTCCAGCCTCGTGTTTACGATCATAACAATGATTATTAAGCAGACACATTTTAAGGTAGGAGTCATTTGGCCTTTTAAAAGACCCCTCTTTATATACAATCAGATACAATCAGAGAAGTAAAATCTATTTTAAAACTTTTTCAAACGGCTGATTTAGTTGATCTCAGTGATCTTTCGCATGATCAAATACAATTCCAATAAATTATTCAGTGATTTTCTGACGGAATAATTCATATAGGCTACTTAAAGGTAGGGTAGGTAAGAATGGAGAAACCAGCTCAAGTGTGCTAGAATTTGAAAGTATACAACCGAAACAAATCTGCCCCTTCCTTCAGACTTCCTTACAGAGCCCCTCCTCCACACAAACGAACTCGCACATGACCAATGAGGGCACGAGATAAGTTTGTGCACGAGATGGAAGGCTGACAGGCAGGTAGGCCATCCAGTTATCTGCCGCGGGCCGGGGCAGATAACTGGACTTGCTTTTTACAGTGCTACGGCTTCCACAGATGAAATATTTGTATATATTTATTGTCAAAGCATTTAATGTATTCATTGCTATCGGGATATTAAGAGCATTCCATGGAATATAACAACACGTGTTTCTGCCCTACCTTTAATACAGGGAAATAACAAGGGTGAATGGTCACTGAGAAACAGAAGTCACTCAAATCAAAAGAATGTATAAAATAAGCCTCTCGAGTTCGTTACCAATCTTTTTTTGTCAAAAGATGTACATGATCAACTGTAGTTATTTGTACTTCTTAATCAAGACCTTATTTAAGGACTGAGCATGTAGTTCTTCATTTAAACAGCAGGGGGCACATGGAACTCAGAAGCCATTCACTGCAGTGTGGGATGCTGGGAAATGCAGTCACATAAGTCTAAAAACAAACTTCTGCCAAACTGATGCTAATCCTGAATAGCAGGTGTACATTTTAGTATTATATAATCATAATTATTTTCGGAAGCATGGGTACCTTTAACACTTATGATCATTTTTGTGCTATTCTTTAATTAAATGGACATGTCCAACGCATCATCATCTCAATGTGGTTCTCCCCCAAGCTTATACATGTCATCAGTAATTAACTAAAACATTTATGTGTCATATTTGCATGTGTGTGCTTGCTCAGTATAAAAACTCCTCCATTTCAAACCCCTGCTGTAAGCTTCCGGAGCCTTTTGGGATGTCATGTTTTACTTTAGTCTATAGAGTGGTGCGGTGATGAAGTATTTTTGTAGGCTGACCCTGAAGTTAGCATCACAAGGACCAAAGTAAATGGGAATCTATGGCAAACACGCGTTTATGATACTAACACGTTTTGTTCATAATATCCACATATTAACACCACTTTTATATAGTTGAAGCAATTGCCAAAAATAAAAAGCTAAGGTTAGGCTAAAAACAAACCACATAACGGTTGCAACACTTCATATTACCACCGCTAAGCTAAGACGGCTAATGTTCGGACTGATGGCGTTTAGTGGTCTCATTTACTGATGATTTAATGCCGTAGAACAAAACACAAAAATCTCTTACGCTTGTGTTAACCACAGACCTTATTTTAGGACTCTTATCTAAAACACGTTAAAAAAAACCATGGACTTCGAGACGAGGGAACCCAGAAATGCTAAAATCCTAACTTATTTCCAGGTTTAGGACTCATTCCTGCACCACTCTATAGCAGAGTTTCTCAACCTTGGAGTCCTTACCTCCAAACTGCTAGAGCAATGAACCTATTGTAAATATTGCGTAACCTATTGTTTTGTGTTCTCCGACACATGCTAGTCATTCTAAATTCAATTGATCTGACCTTTAGACACTTCTAACAGAGTGCAGTAGCCCAGTAGTGATAGTATCATAAGCGTTAGGCAGAACAGAGCAACGTGTGAAGTTAGACTTACGTTAGTGGTCAGAGCCAGCTTCTCTGTTATGTGCTGTCAGGAAAGCAACAGATACAGAACAGCTTAGAGCATGAGCACACACACACACACACACACACACACACACACACACACACACACACATTCACATGTACATGTTCATGTTCATTTCTGCACACCAGCAGAAAGCAGAAAAAGGGAAGCATATCAGAAAAACACTGTTGTGGTGATGGAATGTTATTCAATCTAATATTAATAGCAGAGGAGTGATCACTTTTACATCTGTGAAGCATTTAGGGAGCTACAGTGCTTAATCCATTTAGTATCCATCATCCATTCTAGCTGCTAGCTTAACATGCGTGGTTAGAAAAAGCGTTGGCATGCAGCCGGGTGAGTTGGCTGATGTCTCATGTGCATAGAACTTGGTCATATCAAGTCAGACATGTTTTTAGCATTTGCATTTATGATAAATGTGGAGTTTGTCATTTGTGCCCTTTTTGTTCCTTTTTTCCTAACTTCCGAGCAGGAATACGTTAAACAGTAAAACGACAAAACATTATAGCACCCCTTGTTGCTGGGAAATGTGTTCATTAATATACAATATGTGTGTTTCTGTGTGTTTTTTAGTGTTTGTCATATGCATGTGTGTACACATTTAGTGCCATTAAGGTGTAGGAGTGTGTTACCTGGGCCACGCTGTGTTCCGATAATGGGTTGTCATCCGCCTGTACAACAAAATGACATTATTATGGAAAAAGGAAAATGCAAAAATGATGCAAACTGCTTGATACACACTCTCTCAGAAGTAGAGCAGCACAAACAGGACTAGATCAGATATAACATATGCTGTAGAGACATCCACAGCCAATTACAACCCATATGTGAATGTATAGCAACACAATAGTGTGGTGCAGGATTCAGTCCTAAAACCTGGAAATGAGTTAGAATTTAAGAACTTCTGGGTTCCCTCGTCTTAAAGTCAATGGCTTGTTGAACATGTTTTTGGTTAGATTCAAGCTTGAGCGAGTTAATGTTATACAACATCAAATATGTAAGTTCATCCCCCACTGACATATACATGTCTGCAACATGTCATCACGCCACACATTAGCCGCCTTTAGCTTAGCGGTGGTGACGTGAAGTTGTGCGACTGATGTAGTTGGTTTTCATCAGTACGTTTGTTATTTACTTCTGGAGATTGTATTTATGCTTAAACTATTATACATTTGTTGTTAGTATGTGTATATGATCCTGTTGTACAAAAAGTGTAAATATCATAAATGCTTGTGCACCAAAGATGTTACTTTCTTCAATATTCCAAAATCGTAAAGAAAGATCCTATTGCTCTTTTGAGGGAGCCATTGCGATGCTAAATCAAGGATCGGCCTATACAAACACATCATCACTGCACCACTCTATTGGCTCCTTGCTATGAGCTTGCACTATTTTAATTGTCATCGCTAACAGCTTCTTTATATGGTTTCACATGAAATCAATGAACACTTGTTACAACGTAGAGTGACTGACAGTCTTCTTACCCTGTAGTTGACCTTCTGTAGGACCTGCTGCGGGTCACTCTCCAGGATCACCCTGGCGACGGGACAAAAAACAAGCGTGACTTTATAGACGAAACAATTCAAATGAATAAAGGACGAACTGAGCAAAGCTAATTCCTATGTTAGTTTGTTGAGTACATCCAAACAGCTGCACACACTGTCTTACCCTCCATCAATAATTTCATCCACAACCAGTAACACTCCCTCCATGTTGTCCAGTAAACACCTCCGCTCCACGTTTTTCCTGCAGAACAAATCAAACAATCTTGATTATATTACTATTACAATCTGTATTTCACATGGCCTCAACTTAACATAAAGGAACAGTTTACTATTCTATAAAACACGTTGGATGCTTGAGCAAGACGCTTAGCTTAGCAGCATCACTGTTATCAGGGGGAAAAGCTAGCCGAGTCCAAAGGTCAAATATTTTGTATAAAAGTAAACAGGAAGATGTGTGGTTTTATTGGGATTCGGTAGAGGCATTTCTTTAAGAAGGAAACAATGTAAACACAGTATAAACAGTTTGGCTCTGTTCATTTGTAGCAGTAAGCTAACGTTAGCAAAGTTATCAACTCCACATGTGCTTCACAGCAAATACATTTTAACGTTGTTTTTTAGGATGTCGTTTTTCGGGAGGTGGATAACACATTTTCTAGTTAAAAATGTCAAACTTTTATATCAGGGTCATTCATCGTGTGGTCAATGGCTGGAGTGTAATTTAACATGAACAACACCTGTTTCCTAAGAGGTGCTTTGTAAAATATTAAATATGTATCTAAAAATGAACACCAGGTGTTATTTTGTCATCATTCAGCTACCTAATTGTGAAACCTTTACAAAGTTCTGTATTTTAATTTCAAAATGGAAACCTATCTGAGAGGCTATGGTGGGGGGATGGCAATGTTCAGAGGCTGCATGCATGACAGTGCTTTATGATCATTGTAGTGGATGTGTATGGAATATATACAGAATATAAAAAAACGTCATTATTATTCTGTGCCATAAATCTGTCAGACACCACAAGAGTTTACCTGAGGATCTGACTGAGGGACTCAAACAGGCAATTCAGTACGGACATCAGCATCAGCTAGAGAGAGAACAAGAAAATAATGCTTGAGCTAGATTCTGAAGACACACATATTATTGCAATTATTAACACATCCAAGACAGAGCAACACTAGCATTCATCTGTGTCATGTGTACGTAAAATGAATGTTTTGGCCATTTAGAAGGCGGCAGCTGAAAACCCTTAAAATAAAAATACACTTAAACTTTGTAAAGGTTGCAGCAGCCAACATGCTGGCACATTTATTTTAGCTCTATGTTTGGTCTCCACCACCTCCTAAGGGAAGCTGCTCAATGCTCCTGGTTGTTCCCCAGTTAGTCTCTGTCTGCAGTCTGGGGTTGGACAGGTAGCTCAGTGGCTTAGTCAGAGCCTTCTCAACAAGTGAAGCAAGTGTTACTGCATGAAATAAAAATATTGAGTGTTCAGTGTCTGTGAACGGGTTAATGCTAATGGGTGTTGTAAAGTTCTTTGAATGTATACCTTCACACACTGTAATAACGATCCTTTAGAATACCATTAATTTATCGTTATTTACCTATGAAAATGCACATATTACCTTCATTTCATCAACTATTTGGTGCCTACCTCATTCTCCTGAGCACTTCCCGCCACGTAGAAGAAGAGATCTATACTGCTCTTATAGACGATGGTCATCCCCTCCAGGAACGCTATCTCATCTGCAGAGAGAAGAAGAAAGGGATGGGTTCACCTCTCTTCTTCACATAATAATAAAGATATGGAAAGGTTGAGGGATGAATGTTACAAGAGGGAGGAAAGGGAGAAGGAGAAATAGAGAGGGAGATGACCACGAGAGGAGGCAATAGAGAAGGGACAGGATAAAGAAAGGCAGGAGGAAGTAAAGGTAGGAAATGTGTAAGAAAATAAAATAAAAAGATACACATTTGGGAGGAAGCAAGGAAGGAGGTGAGGGAAAATAAGAAAAAGAAAATGGGGTCATTAGTACAAGAAAAGAGAGAGGGAGACAACTGATGCTTACGGGAGGGAGGAGCGGGACAAAGGGAGGGAGCGAAAGGATAGCATGACATGGGAGGAAAAAAGAAGAGAAAAGGAGTAATGCAGGAGGAGTCTAGAACAAAAGGTGGATGATGATAAGAAGGCCGGGGGCAGAGACTCAGGTATCAGCTGAGGAGTATCCGTCATCTTTCCCTGAACAGACAATAAATGGTTTAAACGCTAGCAGAAAAGGATTTTCAAGGTTTACTAACATGTTAGGCCTAGTACTACTGCAGCACGGTTTGGCTGCATAGTGGAGATAAAAGCTAGTGTTGGCTAACAGCAGGTGGAAGGTGTAACAGGTGACATTGGAGATGTGTGTGAGTGTACAGTAGAACACACAGGCAGGGCACATCAACTTACTGTCTGCTTTGTGAGTTTTGTTGAAAATGTTGCTCTCAAAGATCTTCTGTTCCTTCATGGAGGGGTAGAGCTCAGGGTCGTAGTACTGAAACACACACATAAACACTGCTGGGTTAAGGCTTTTATCTACTGAACACGATACAATGATGCTTTGTCAGTTTAAGTGTGACATTTTGTGTCCGGTGCCTTGCTCAAGGGCACCACGGCAGGGCAGGAGGTGAACTGGGACCTCTCCAAGTAGCAGTCCACACTCCATATTTTAGGTCTGGTCGGGGACTTGAACCGGCGACCCTACAGCTCCCAGTCCAAGCCCCTACTGACTGAGCCACTGCCGGACGCAGTTTCGCTCTGGAATTTTTTGTTCAATAGAATTTCAATCCCTAAAATCTTCATCAAATCACATCCTGTTTTGGATAATATACATAATTTCTAATTAGCTATAGTCTTTCAATGTATTTCTCTGAGCTGTTGGTAGTGGCCGAGTATGCCATGAGGGAATCCCGAGAAATGCTATAGCAGCTTTACTTTCTGTAAATTAATCGTATTAATATTCCTCTCATCATTCAATGTTCACTCAAAACACTATAATACCTCATTCACACCAACGCAACTCCGGTTCAAGCTCCGTGCTAGAGATTTTCAGGTTCAGAACCGGTTCTTCGGTTTAGCTCCGGCTCTTTTCACACCGCCCAGAGTCCGACTGGTGCTGCGTCATTGCGTCATCGTTTGCGTCATGCATCATGACGTAACCGTTTGCGTGCCTGCTTCATAAAGCCAAACCGCGCGGAAACCCCTCACAGCTCACACCGACAACAACAACAATGGCCGATTGTGCTCCAGCTTCCTCTGTACCTCTTCGGAAGACCAGATTCCCAGTAGGTAGCTGGTCTCTTCAGTAGACCACTGCTGCTTGTTAAGTTTCTCCATCGTTGTGTACAAACTGGATAAAACGCGGGCTTTTTGTTGTTGTTCAGGAGTTGATCCCGCCCCCGCCTCGACGTAAGCGTGACGTATGCGGTGCTTTTGCTCCAGCCGGACAATTTTTTGGTGCTTGAAATGAACCGGATTCCGGAGCTAAGAGGCTGCTCCGCTGCGGTGTGAACAGGAAAACCCGGTGCATTTCAAGCTCCAGCTCTGAACCGGCCCTGAAACACCGTTGGTGTGAATGAGGTATAAGAGTGAGACATCAGAGTGAAATAGATCCCCTTATCGAACTCTTGGGAAGAGAGCAACAATTGCATATTTCTTAAATATTGAAAGTTGCATTTAAAAGTAATTTTAGACTCAAATGTGGCTTGGGAGTCCACATACCAAAGACTTTGAGGTTTTAGGACTAGAACGTTTTTTACATTCACATTTAAGCTTCGGATGGTCCACTGTAATGTTAGATTAGGATGAATGTGCAGTTAATGGACCTAAACATCTGAAGAACCCTCCCTGCTGTGGTTCTTACCTTTGACAAAAGTCTGTTGCCATCATTGTCCAGAATGAAAACAGCTTTCACTGTGTAGAGAGAAGGTTCCTGCAACAACACACAGAGAGGACATCTTTAATATTTGCTGAGTCACCTCAGGGAAACTTCTGGTTCCGGGAGAGGTCTACTTCATCAAAACACAGACACAGTCATCCCTGACAAGTGTGTTTGATCAAACTTTATTATCAAACAGCTTTTCCAGCAACACCCTGTGCACACATGAGCCGCCCATTCCAACCATTTCAACACTCGTCTGTTTCATCTCTGCAGACCTCAAGGCTTTTATTATGTCAGTTCATTCAGCTTTGTAGTGGAATTTCATTCACAGCAGGGGAGATGACCGGAGACCATCCATCCATCCATCCATCCATCCATCCGTCAGTCCTTCGGTGTGAAGAGTTTTCAGAGCCGGGACAAAGTTCTGTTATGCACTGACTAGCATAGATTCACAGTCGGAGTGTATCACAGAACTTAGACCAGGAACTTAAGACATCCAATATCCAACTTTCTCAGCTGGCATTACCATGGTTACAACAACGGAAAGAATGGGCCCCTCCTCCACCATTGTATCAATCCAGTTCTCTTCATACATCCATGCATCAAAATATTGGCTTGGTAGACGTTTTACAGTATGGAATAAATGCACTCCAGAAGTTTGTCAGGTCTCAAGGATGAGACACATGAACATATATAAGAAAACTCCACAGAGAAACTTTAGGCAACAACTAAAAACGTCTGTCCTACTTAAACTCTTCTAACTTTTAAATGTTTTAATAATGACCATTGTCACTCCAAATGGTTAGTATAACAGCATGCTAGTTGGATCAGTTGGGTCCATCAACCGTGCAGTTTTGAGGTTTAATATATCTCACTACTGTACAGGACTAAGGTTTAACTTCCTCACTAATGATTGTCGGCCGTGCCCTGTCCTCAGGGGAGTCGCTCTTAACATGAAATGACGGAGGATGATAAACACACCGTATCACTAAAATGACTGCTTGAAATACGCAGCTAGATGGTTAACAAATAAATTCAGCACATTCCTGGGGAGGAAAAGGTTCCAATTTCTGATTGGCTGGGCGAATTGCAAACCACGGCCCGTAAAACGGCGAAAGGTTTTTGTGAAGCCGCCATTTTATTTGCTCGCATTAGCATTATTAGCATTAGCCCAGCACACCAACAGAGAGAGACTAACTTATGGAAACACAAAAGAAAACATGGGAGCGGTGGAGTGATGAGGTACATATCCGCGGGAAGTAGGGGTGCTGGGGGTGCTGCAGCACCCCCTAGAATCTGGAGAATCACAGAACGACCGTTGACGGCCGGCTCGGTTCGCTCACAGCCGGCACTGTCCTTAATGTGTTCGACGAGGCTCGGACCTCGCCTCGCCGTGTCCCGCCGTCCCCACTCAGCAACCAGGAAACAACACCAGCAAGCCAGCTCACACTGTCCGCTCCTCACAGCAGCGAGCCCCGCAACGTCCCGCCAACACGGCACCCAGACCCCACGCAGCATTCTCATCTGTTTGTCATTGCTGGTGTCATTTTCTGGTTGCTAACACCATTGCAACACATAATCACTGATGTCCAGCTGTAACGGTGGTGGACTCATCAGAACAGAGTGGGAGAGCTGACAAATCAGAGCACACTGGGCTCACAGGGAGGGGGGGGGGGGGGGGGGGGGGGCCCCCAACAAGCAGGAGCTCCAACAAGCCATTTAGGACAGAGAGTGAATACACATACTATACAGAGATGCTGTATGAGAAACCAATGTGAGTTTGAAAAATTGCACAATTTAAATCTATTCTAGTAGACCTCAACAATGGAATTATGATCAGTAGAAATGGCCATGACATGGGACCTTTAAGGAAATACATTTCCAAGGCCAAGTTTTTGTTAACTTTTTAAAAGGAGCAATAGGGCGCATTACGACTGGAAACATTACAAACTGGAATGCAGTGCACGGCTGAGATTCTGCAGAGAGTGACTCAATCTGCCCAGAACACTGGCACTCAACATGAAAATACTCCATTCAAAGTTGAAACTTGCACATTCAAAACTATTATTTAGGAAAAGCACATACTTACTTACCTTTAGTCAACTATTTATCTTTTCTTGCAAATACAGGATAATGCTGGAATTGGGCTTTGCTCATTGTGCAAATCGTAATTTAACTTTGCAAAAGTAGAAGAGGCCTTGGGTCAGAAAATAAGTTCAGGGATGTTACACGGCTGACGCAAATAATCATGTACACTCAGGTTTGTTACAAGGTGAAATCAATTTAAGGTTAGTTTAGACATCAGACACTGCCGGCCATAACAGACCAAGTAAGGCTCTGAAGGCCTAAAAACAGACATCAAGGAACTTCTTTCCACATAGCCAATGGTTGTGTTGCCTCATGTGTCTGTGTCTTGGCCAAAAAGAGGCACTTAAACACACCACAAAGGGAAGCGGGGAAGCGGCAACGAGCCGCTTAGTGGAGAAAGTGAATACTGCTGAATACACATACTTTACAGAGATGCTGTATGCGAAACCAATGTGAGTTTGGAAAATTGCACAGTATTTTTCTATTTTAGTATACCTCAACAATGGAATTATGATCAGTGGAAATGACCATGACACCTCTCCTTTAAAGGTCCCATGTCATGCTTTTCCGGTTATTACCCGTCCCCTTGTGTGTTATGAAGGTTTTTCTGCATGTAAACGGTCTGCAGAATCAAAAACCCTCAAAGTACACCCTGTAGGGAGTAAAACTCTAACACAGACCTCCCCAAAACGCCTCGTTGGAGATTTCTCATTTTCCAATGTTTTCTTCCTGGGTATCGCTACGTAGGGATACCCAGTAGCCACGCCCAGAGCTATGGCCCCACCCTCTGCCAGCCGAACATATATATACTGTTGGAAGCTCAGGTTCAGTTCAAAACTGTATCCAGTCATGCCAACGAGGGTCTGTTTCCTGTCTTGTGAGGGGAAATATTCAATGCATGCCTTACCGAGGGCAAAACCACGACAAAGTCAGTGGTTGACATTTCTTGTTAACACTGTTCCTTCAGATGTTCGAGCCGGTATTGTACTGTGTGCGCGGCATTTCACAGAGAATAGCTTCACAAACATTGCAGCGATTCATGCCGGATATGCACAGCGTAGGAAACTGAAGGACGATGCTGTTCCTACTTTGTTTGAACCAGCGGGAGATTCGGGTACACAACCTGTAAGTATCCATTGTCCATCCATCCATCCATCTTCTCCCGCTTATCCGTGGTCGGGTCGCGGAGGTAGCAGTTCCAGCAGAGAGCCCCAAACTTTCCTTTCCCTGGCCACATCAACCAGCTCTGACTGGGGGATCCCAAGGCGCTCCCAGGCCAGCGAAGAGATATAATCCCTCCACCTGGTCCTAGGTCTACCCCTTGGTCTCTTCCCAGCTGGACGTGCCTGGAACACCTCCCTAGGGAGGCGCCCAGGTGGCATCCTAACTAGGTGCCCGAACCACCTCAACTGGCTCCTTTCGACGCGAAGGAGGAGCGGTTCAACTCCGAGTCCCTCCCGGATGACTGAACTTCTCACCTTATCCCTAAGGGAGACGCCAGCCACCCTGCGGAGAAAACCCATCTCGGCCGCTTGTATCCGCGATCTCGTTCGTTCGGTCATGACCCATCCCTCATGACCATAGGTGAGGGTAGGAACGAAAATGGCCCGGTAGACAGAGAGCTTTGCCTTCTGGCTCAGCTCTCTTTTCGTCACAAGGGTGCGGTAAAGCGACTGCAGTACCGCTCCCGCTGCTCCGATTCTCCGGCCCATCTCACGCTCCATTGTTCCCCCACTCGAGAACAAGACCCCGAGATACTTGAACTCCTTCACTTGGGGTAAGGACTCATTCCCTACTTGGAGTGGACAGTCCATCGGTTTCCTGCTGAGAACCATGGCCTCAGATTTGGAGGTGCTGATCCTCATCCCAGCCGCTTCACACTCGGTTGCGAACCGATCCAGTGAGTGTTGAAGGTCGCAGACCGATGAAGCCATCAGAACTACATCATCTGCAAAAAGCAGTGGTGCAATCCTTAGTCCACCGAACTGCAGACCCCCTCCCCCCCGACTACGCCTCGAAATCCGATCCATGTATATTACAAACAGGATTGGTGACAAAGCGCAGCCCTGGCGGAGGCCAACCCTCACCGGAAATAGGTCCGACTTACTGCCGAGGATCCGGACACAGCTCTCGCTTTGGGAGTACAGAGATTGGATGGCCCTGAGTAAAGACCCCCTCACCCCATACTCCTGCAGCACCTCCCACAGTAACTCCCTGGGAACCCGGTCATACGCCTTCTCCAAGTCTACAAAACACATGTAGACTGGATAAGCGTACTCCCAGGCCCCCTCCAGGATTCTTGCGAGAGTAAAAAGCTGATCCGTCGTTCCACGACCAGGACGGAATCCGCATTGTTCCTCCTCAATCTGAGGTTCGACAATCGGCCTGACCCAGTATCCATTGTTGTTTGTGTATTTATGATGTTTAAAACAAACAAGGTATCTACCACGACTGTTTAAATGGGTAAACGTTTTTCGGGCTGCTAAGCCATTGACACAGTGCTAACTGGGCTAACTAAGTTGCTAGTGTTTCCATATATCAACTCCAATGTCAGCAGATGGCCTTACATGTATCTCATAGCAGGAGAATGTCTGCATTCACACACAACATACTCATAGACAGTATACTCCGGGTGATTTACCGTACGATCAGTACATTATAGTTGGCGTTCCAGGAAACTCCAGGCGTATCTGGCGGACAACACATGACGGGATGACCACTCTGATGCCTGGTCCTAAAAAGCCCCGGCACCAGCTTACAATGCTGCGATAGGCAAGATGCCGAAAACGCCTATAAGGGGAGGAATGGATGATATACAGTGTATTTATGTATATTTACACATAAAGTTTGATGGAAATACTTAGTAGCCTTTCTTCCCTGAATTATTTGCTCCTATAACATATCATTCATATATAGCAAACCATGATTAGATTTTTCATCAAACACAGTAGTAGTTTATTACAGGTAAAAATAACTTACTCTTCTTCCGTTCTACGCCTCAAAGGCATAGATTGTATATATAAAGCTCAAAGGTCTATAATCGAATCTGTACATGTTATGGAGGTTATGCAGGGTGTGGGGTATGTATGGTGTATATCTTGGCATATAATGTTGTGTGCTACTGTTGGTGTTTTCAGCTAGCTGGCTACATGATGTTGTAACTGTCAGCTAGGCTACCTTTCTAATTTATTTGCAACAGACGTTTTTCACTTCGGTAGGCATCATGGCGCAGTTTCCACAAGTGCACCTAAATAACAACAGTTGTAGGTACAGTCCGGTTAGTTAGCGTATAACATATACGGCTGTACCGACGCCATTGTAAGACTGATGTTCCACTCAGAGCCGACACCTCTCTGGTGGTTGACTAATCAGAACAGAGTGGCCGAGCTGACCAATCGGAGCACACTGGGCTCACAGGGAGGGGGGGGCAGGAGCTCCAACAAGCCGTTTAGGACAGATAGTGAATACACATACTATACAGAGATGCTGTATGAGAAACCAATGTGAGTTTGGAAAATTGCACAGTATAAATCTATTTTAGTATACCTCAACAATGGAATTATGATCAGTAGAAATGGCCATGACATGGGACCTTTAAGTGTGTGATATGTGTTGAAACAAAACACTTAATAATCTGTATTCTTTATTCTTTATTTAAAAAGGGAAAACAGAAATCGTAGCACCGCAGATACACAAGCCGTTGTTACACACCGGTCTGGCTTGGTGTGAATTGAGCATAGTGAGTGTTTAGTCCGTGACAAACCAAGCCAATAGACCAGCAGCCTGTCCGATGAGCACCTGTCAGCCCAGTTCTTGCGATGTGTCGAGCGTCATTGGTACTACTCAGAGATTGTTGGCAACTTTTAGCCCAATTTACCAGGATGATTCGCCAGCAAATCTCTCAATCTGATTGGCTGTTAAGCTTAAGCGAAAAGCAGAAATCCAATATTTCACCCAAATAAAAGCAACTATAAAAAGACAAACCCTGACTAGATAAAGACTCAGAGAACTGTGCTAAACTGCTATTGGCACAGGTCGCCAAGAGAGAATGGTTAGAAAAAAGAAAGACAATTTGCATCCATGTGGAATAAGAGAAGTTGAGACCGATGTTCATGTTTCAAAAGCCGTCCAAAGTACAAAGAAATCCAAAAATAATTTCTCAGATTCAACCAGAAAATCCCATACTTTCTGACCCTCAAAATAGAGCCTATTTCACAATATTCTGTCACAAAGCAAGAAATGCTCCAATGTAAATCACTTTTCATTGTTTTAGCGTTGTTTTCTTATTTAGTTTTCTTTCAAATTCATTATTCACATGTTTGAACAATGGCGTCACGACAATACAACCATAAAGCAAAATCGAAAATGTAGAGAGAGAGAGAGAGAGAGAGAGAGAGAGAGAGAGAGAGAGAGAGAGAGAGAGAGAGAGAGAGAGAGAGGTGGACGTGGCACTCTCTGTTCTACACGTCAACCGGTCTGTGCACATATGCTCACCACAAGCACACATTTAACTACGCCATGTGTGATGTAGACAGACAGGCAGGACTGGGTCTCAGACTGGGTCTCTGACTGGGTCTCGGACTAAGTCTCGGACTTAGTCTCGGACCGGGTCTCACGGTGCGCCTGTTGATCCTCCTGTTGCGCTCTGACTGGTCTCTCGGTGATAAGTGGATATCAGCAGCGGCTCGCACTCTCTATTATAATAGAGTTGAGTTAACACGCTATAAATTGTCGCACTGTATCCAACCCGGTTTCTACTATTGTAATAATAGACGCATAGAAGAAGAAAAAGTGTGTCTATCCCAGCTGCTCGAGAAACAGTGCGATCAGGCCTGCGCGTTCACAGCAACAGGATCAGGTCACACTCACGGTCATTAATTAAGGAATAACTCATATATATATATATATATATATAGAAATAACCCCCCCCCCCCCCCCAATTGATCCAACCTTAAGGCAAACATGTCCCCCCCCCCCCCCCCTGCGCTATAATAAAAGCAGTGGAGAATGCACAAACTGCAGAGCATAAGCAGCACCGGGACAGTAAAGTGAAGGAGCCGGTACCCCGGCCCGGTGTTACGGCGGAGAGCTCTTACCGGAGACGTGGAGTCCATCGCTGCTCTCTCTCTCGATCGGTGTGTTGACGTGGACAGCGCTGAGCTGTCACACCGAGATCAGCGCCCGGGCGCAGTCCCGCTACGCAGGAGCAAAGCGCGCTCCCGACCTTCTTCCTTTTCTCGCTCTGAGGCCTTTCAAAATAAAAGTCCCATTGCTCCTCCAGGGGGGTAGTACCCCTCAATGCAGTGGAATCATCAGTTAAAACACAGATTACCCCTTTATCTTTGTTCCTTAATAAAGTTCTTATAAATATGACTATTTGATACCACATGTTTACTGTTATTTGATTAATGTGTTTTATATATTTATTTTGAATCCCTTTACATGGAAATCATCAATGTATAAAAAAGCTCTCATTTGAATCTGTTACTTCAGGTCTCAATTTTGGATGGATCTCATGAATGACCTGAGAGAAAAACATCACTTCAGTGGCAGTCATGCGCACACATGCCTAGTGCGGTTTGTCTTCATGGGTGTGCTACAGATGGACCTTGACGAATGCAGGGAAAAGTGGAACACGCATATTATCAGACCTGTAAACCAGTCTCGTTGTCCATCCGGGAAACCAGATGTCATGTACAACCTGCCACACAGGTTTGTTTCAGCATACCAACACAATTAGGACCATGCTCACATTTTACTATGTTGGTCTGAAGAGCTGAAGCATTCATACACAATGGATACAAACTGTGTTGTCTCATTCTATATCCTGTGAGGAAATGATATACATTTAGCATTAAAAACTCGACATACTATTCCTAGCCTGAGGAAGATATGAATAGATTTCAATGGGATCTCTAACATTTTCATGTAGAATAAAGACAAAAGAGTGGTTATACAAATTACATTTATTGAAATGTGAACCAGAAGAAGAAGTCTCAAACAATGTTTTAAATAAAAGGACATAAAACAAAAAGGTGGATAATAATAAAATCTATTAAATGTATATGTAAAGACATACCCCCGAACCCCCCTAGCATGTTTGGACCTCGGTATTTAGGAAATCCTGGATACGGCCCTGATCTTGCCAAATAGTGAGCCTGTGTTTAACGGTGTAAGAACCATTTATAAACCAGTTCTAACTAGAACTGGTTTATAAATGGTTCTTAATGATTAATAAAGTGTTTACAACCTAGTTCATAACCTAATTATAAACCCTTTATGAATCCTTTATAAAGGGTAGTCTTATTGTAAAGTGGTATCCAATAATTTGTGTGTAACGCCCCGTCCACACAGCAAATCTTGAAAATCTTGGAGGTGGGAGTTTTCGGAAGCTTGGAGATTTTTTGCGAGCAACGAGACCAACAACCAATCACATGAATCTCCCGCCCCCGACATACAAAGCAATAGCGATGTTAAAACGAAGTAAACTGGATATAAAATCCCCAAACAGGCGAAAACCTACCAGTTTCACCCACTGTCTCTGCCACCTCCCTCCATGCCTGGTTCCTCCGGTTTGTATCCCGGTAAAAGTTAAGGGTGATTTGCTACCGCAATAAAAAATGTCTCCTCCGTCTTTAGGAATATAGAAAATGAACTGCGATATGTCACTCCCAGCTTGCACGCGGTTTGATTGGCTAGCACTTGAACTGTCAGATTTGCTTAAACGGGATTTGATTGGCTGACGCTTCCACCTCAGCTTCAAAAGTTCAACATTGCTCAACTTTTGAATCCTGAAAATCCTGGAAATCCTGGAAATCTTCGCTTTGCTTCCCCAGAATGCAGTTTGGCGAGAAGCGAGTCAAAGTGACGTCACCCCATTCAAAGTCAATGGGGAATTTTTTTTCAGAAGCTTTGGAAGATTTTTTTAACGCTGCTGTGTGGACGGGCCGTAAATGTGATTATGTGATTTGTAAATGTAAAACACCATCCACAAATGCATTTAAAAGATTTGCAAACTCACAAATACATTTTCAAATGTAAAACGGATCTACAAATACGCAAAATATTTTTACAAATAAAAAAAAGATCTTTGAATATAAGAACATTTATTTGTGAGTTTGCAAATCTTTTAAATGCATTTTGTGGATGGTGTTTTACATTTACAAATCACATATTTACAGACAAATTATTTTTATGTTCACACAAATAATGAGACATATCTAAGCCCATATTCCTCCATTACTGCGGGGCCGAAAAGCGCACTCCCGATGCTCGTGCCCGCGCTTCGCCAGAGCTAATCACACCCCTTGCACCGCCCCCTTTTCCCCCGCGTTGCACTCTGGGATTCAGCGTTTATTACCGTGCAGGAAAGATGGCAGGCGTGCAGCCGCCACCCCTCCGCAGTCTGGATGATTTCCTCCTGACCTCGGCCCGGTTCGCCGTGCCCGATGTGCGCGACCTGGACCGCTGGAACCACCGCATCATCAACAACCTGCTGTACTACCAGAGCAACTACTTCCTGTCCGCGCTGATCCTGCTGCTCACCGTGGGGTACGCTGCTGCTGCTGCTGTCTCTGTCTCTCTCTCTGTCTCTCTCTCTGTCTCTCTCTCTCTCTCTCCATGTGTCTTTCACTCCTTTCTCTCAAATTCAGAGAGGTTTTATTGGCATGACCAAATGAAAACACAGACTTGGCCAAGCTGTATAACCTTTAAAATGTCAACAATAAGCTACACCTTATATCTTCATGGCTTTCCACATGTAACACAAATACTGCACATATTTAATTTTATTTTACGGGTATATCTATATTTCATCTATTTTTGCTATATTGTAATGTTATAATAGTTTTCTTAAAATAGTTTTTTATCCTCGTTTTATTTTATGGTGATTTTCTTACAATGCATCTTCTCTGACTGTGTTTATGTATGCACCATTTACACCAAGGCAAATTCCTCGAATGTGTAAACCTACTTGGCAATAAACCTGATTCTGATAAAGACCGTAATCAACCATGTTAGCAGTGCAGTGGTATAGTAACTAAGTAGATATGCTCAAGTATTCAGACATAAATTGTGTACTTTTACTCCACTACATTTATTTAATACCTTTAGTTACTTTACAGATGTGGATGAATGATGTGAAATATAATCAAGTGTTAAATCAGACTTTAGTTCCACCTGGAGTAAACTCACAAGCTACCCTGCAGTATACAAAGTCATTCAAACTAGCTGCACCTTTACCAGCTTTGAGAACACTTTCATGATCAATCATTAGAAAACATATCATATATATTATTCTGAAATGGACCAATCTGCACAATGACTACTTTTACTTTTGGTACTTTAAGTATATGTAGATGCTAATACTTTTTCTTCTTTTACTAGAGTAACATTTTGAATGCAGGACTTTTACTGTAACAGAGTATTCCTACAGTCTGGTACTTCTACTTTTAATCTAGTACAAGGTCCGAGTGCTTCTTCCACCTCCTGAATTTTGTGTGTGTGTGTGTGTATTTATTTTTACACTAGTATTGCTACTTTTACTATAATATCTGAGTACTTCTTCCTCCTCTGCTTTTCTCTCAGGTACATGCGGCCCTTCCAGTTGCTTGTCGGGGGGGTGGTGGTCACCGTGTTATTCCTGGGCTTTGTATGGGCTGCCGAGAACCAGGCTCCCATTCGCCGTTTCCGTAGAAACCACCCATCAATCTCTGTGTTTGCCATTCTTTTGGTCAGTTATCTATTCATATCGGTGCTGGGAGGAGTGGCCGTGTTCCTGTTTGGGATAGCCTTCCCTATACTGAGTAAGACGGAAACACACACACACACACATTTTCATTTCCACAGCAAAGTAGAAGCTTTTGGAAGTAAGAAACTGTAATTTTGCATTTGGAGAAGAGGCCTTGTGACTGAAGGACACTGCTGTGAAAGTACAGTGCATTTCACTGAATGTATCAAGGCAACACCTGATGTCTCCCTCTGTGTCTCCTCTCAGTGGTTCTGGTCCATGCGTCGGTGAGGCTGCGCAGCCTGAAGAACAAGCTGGAGAACAAACTGGAGAGCATCGGCCTGAAGAGGACACCCATGGGAATCCTGTTGGAGGCCCTGGGACAGGAACAGGAGGCTGGATCCTAGAGAGGGGAGGGGATCTGTGAGGGGGGTGTGTGTGATGTAACATCTAAGGTAAATGAAGAGAGAAATGGATATGAAGTAAGTGTAAAATAGGACAAGAAGAACAATGTAGGAGAAGGAGAACATTCCTGCAAGTATATATGAATGTAATCTCCAAAAGTGTTTAGTGTTAAGAAAAAGAAACAGGAAAGTATTCATGTGGATCCACAGTGTGTCCCTACTGTAAACACAGTGCAAAAGTGATTTAGTGCAATAGATCAGTTATTCAATGATGACATAAGATGGACATATAGATCCTGACTTTGAATGATTTCCCCTTTTTATTTAGAGTTTACATCGTTTTGTGTTCCTTTGAAACCTAAATGCTTAAATAAGGTGAAGTTATAAGAGAATAGGAGGTTTTATATGAAGAACAAAGCTCCAAGATGAGCAAAAAGACTTGATACAGGACCAACAGGAGCATATATAAGTGAAAGAAACAAATGAATAATTTCATTTACCACATTTCAAAGCTAACCTGTCCTATAGCGGCACCATTAGCTCACATGCTGAATGATCTGCTAGTGTAATCATCAGTAAGTTAGCATTCTGACATTAGCATTACGATCACAGCACCAATAGCATGACTTGGTATTTATTAATTGCTTTTTTCTTAATTGTCAAGCGTATTATATTTTGTATTGCCTTTATGACCACTATTACATGTTTTTGTCTACTCAATGCCAGCTTTTGCTTTTAAGTATTAAGCATTTTTGACATTTGTAAGTTTTGTCAGCATTAGCGCCCTGCATATGCATATGTGCCATTGTAGTATTGATATTTGCTTATGTTTAAGACAGTTTTGGGGTTTGAACACGTGACTATTCTGTTACATGGCTCTCCATCAGTGGTTCGTGTTCGTTAAGCGGCAACCTCCCATTCTGAAAAGTGCCTTAAACCTGCATTCTATCTGATATCCATCAGGGGGCGACTCCACTTGGAAAATTAAGTCCGCTTGTATTGAAGTCTATGAGGAAATGACCCCTACTTTTTACTTAATTTATTGCCTCAGTTAACATTTTCCTGATGAGTTTATGGTCTCAATCTCTGCCTTCAAGTCTTATTCAATACATCAAGAGTGTAAAAGTAAAATAAAAGATAAAGCATAGTATGCATTTGGGCGGGGCTATCTTGTGACAGATCGCTAACAGTGTTGTCCGGTTTAGGTGTTTAAAATGTTCTGGTCCTACATATTTAACCCTTTCACAGTGTGTGTTGACTCAAAGTTATTTGTAACATCGCCTTGTTCAGAGTTTGGTTGTTTTAACCTCCACCCTTTTTTGTTACTTCTGGTTACAATAAAACAAGATGATGACCGGAAGAGACGCAGTACTCCAAACTTCAAAATGGTAGACCACAAACCTGACCAATGTGGTCTTGGCCCTGCATCACTAGACACAAGCCAATACAAATACTTTTATCTTAGCGGAAATAAATGCTTGTTGGTCTATCTTGTCAACGCAATGATATATTCTTGTTTATGACAGCGCACATTTAACCAATTTTACGGGCGATGATTCGGAATGTTCCGTGTTTCCTAGCATTCAGATGAATACATGCATTATGACTCACCGACACCATGTTTTGCCAAAAGCTGGTATTTATTTCATGTTTTTTTTCCAAATAAAACATGAATGCTGTATTGCACTGTGTCTATTATCATTTAAAGGAGCAACCTGCTTCTTCAGCACAAAATATGTGAGTGACTGTTTCTAACAGCAGGTGGAGCTCTCTGTCAGTCACTCATCACCGACTCACATGTACACATTTGCTCTGTCAAAATAATAATATGTTGACATTGTATTTTTCACTTTTTTAAACAATTTTTAGATAGCATGTCAAAACAATACAGTCAAAACTATGACGTAGTACGTTTAATCATTTAATGACTTATATAAGCTTTGAAACAAGTGAAATATTTTGATATGAAGGATAATTTAACTATTTATTTAACTTGGAAGTCAAAATTCTGATTGATATAAGTCTTACTTTTATTTGGATTTATAAGTAGCCTAATGTTATTATTTTAAATCTCTCCTAACATTAAGTCTATTTTTGTATTTCTCTGACAGCAATGGGCTTCCATATGTTGGGAAACCTTGCTCAGTTGAAACGGGAACTGTGTTAAGCTGCTCTGCAAGGAAGAAACGTGTGTATAGCCTTCAATGTGTATTTCAATCAGGAGAGACAAGGGAATGAAGTAAAGATTAGTATTTATTACAACTGATGAAATGTGATTTTTTTTATAAAGTATTCACATACAAGACATAAATACAATTTTGTCACCAAAACAAGTCCACTGAATTCCCTCATGCAGTGGAAAACAAATCATAACATTATTGCGCAACGTGATTTCAGGGGCAGGGAAAGAGCAGCACTGTGCAACAGCAAGAGACTGTCAGGGACTAGCAAGAAATATACAAATCTATTATAAAGAGTGGTGCAGTGAGGACGTATTATTGAAAGCCGGCCCGGATGTTAGCGCACACGGGCCACCTAGACCAAAAGCAAGATGTTTGGAATTTGCAAACAATATCTGTTGTAAACAAACATTTATGATACTTACACATTTTGTTTAGCAGGATAATCTTCACATATTAAAACCACTTTTATAATAGTTGAGCGTAAATGCATTTGCCAGAAGTAAAAAGCTAAAGTTAGGTTATAAACAAGCTAGTGTAGTGCCGATGCAAGGGAGTCGGAGGCGGTGTGTTCAGAATATAATTCCACTCTTTATTATAGATTGACATAACAAGTAAATACACGTCTGCTTTCTATGATGAGCTAGCAGGAATGACTAAGCTAACGCTACCGGTGTTTCTCATAACGGGTCCGTGTAGCAACAACAAGCAAGGTGAATTATGGTCCCCAATATGGTGTCACCACACAAGCCCCCCCAGAATTCACATGTAAACAAAATCCCTATGGCGGGGGGAACAACACGCCTGCCCCTACGAGACCTGCGCACCGGAGTCGGTACAGTGACTTCCGCCTGTGCGGCCTCCATCAGAGGAGGAACCGGAACAACAGATTCACACTGCCTGACAGGAATCAAAGCTGGGGGTCAGCCCCGTCTCGGCGGTCGAGCCAGCACCACCGGTTGATCAACGAGACGTGCTCAGCCTTGCCGCCCATGTCGACCACCAGGTGCTTGTCACCGTGTTCCAAGACCCGGAAAGGTCCATCGTAAGGGGGCTGCAGGGGGCCTCTGTGCGCGTCATGACGGATGAAAACATGCTCAGCCGAGCGTAGCTCCGCGGGAACTTGAGACCTTGGCGCACTGTGCTGAGTAGTTGGAACTGGAGCGAAGGCCTCCGCTGCGTCCTGTAGGAAAACCTGCTGAGCCGTGGCAGGCGAGGGAGCTGTAGCATTAGGGAGGAAATCCCCCGGAACTCTCAACGGCTGACCGTAGACCATCTCCGCTGTAGAGCACTGCAGATCCTCCTTAGGTGCGGTCCTCAGGCCCAGCATCACCCAGGGCAGCTTGTCGACCCAGTTACCGTCCGTAAGGCCGGCCTTGAGGGCCGCCTTCATGGAGCGATGGAAGCGCTCGCAGAGGCCGTTAGCCTGAGGGTGGTAAGCGGTAGTCCTGTGCAGCTTAACCCCCAAACCGCCCGCCACGGCATTCCAGAGTTCGGACGTGAACTGAGAGCCCCTGTCTGAGGAAATGTCCGACGGGGTGCCAAAACGACACACCCATGTTGCAATGAAGGCCCGGGCAACATCTGCGGCCGACGTCGAAACGAGCGGGACTGCCTCCGGCCAACGGGTCGTTCTGTCCACCATGGTGAGGAGGTAGGAAAAACACTGAGAGGAAGGCAATGGACCAACCAGGTCAATGTTGACGTGATCAAACCTCCTCTCAGGCACCAGGAAACGCTCCAACGGGGCCTTCGTGTGGCGGTGCACCTTAGTGCGTTGACAAGCCACGCACTCTCTGGCCCAAGTCCTCACGTCCTTTTTCAGCCCCTGCCAAACGAACTTCCCCGCCACCAAGCGTACCGAAGGCTTGACGCCGGGGTGTGACAGGCCGTGCACCGCCTCGAACACAGAACGCCTCGAACACAGAACGCCTCCAACTGGCGGGGACGACAGGTCGTGACAGGCCCGTAGAGACGTCACACAGGAGAGTAATGCCCGCGTCACCGAACACCACCTCCTTCAAATCCAACCCAGTGCTCTCCAGCTTCAGAGCCTGGACGCCGGGGTCAGCGACCTGGTCCGCCGCCATGCGATTATAATCCAAACCCAACTGGACGGCACCGATGACGACTCTGGAGAGGCAATCAGCAACCAGGTTCGACTTGCCAGCCACATGTTTAATGTCTGTAGTGAACTCAGATATGTAGGACAGTTGCCGCTGCTGACGTGCCGACCAAGGCTCCGCGACTTTTGACATGGCGAAGGTGAGCGGCTTGTGGTCGACAAACGCCGTAAACTCCCGGCCTTCCAGCATGAAACGGAAGTGCCGCACGGCCAAATAAAGACCTAGGAGCTCGTGGTCAAAGGCGCTGTACTTGCGTTCTCTGGGCATCAGCTGGCGGCTGAAAAAGGCGAGCGGCTGCCAAGCGCCCTCCACCCACTGCTCGTGCACTGCGCCGACCGCGTAGTCCGACGCGTCCGTGGTGATGGAGATGGGAGCCGTAGATGATGGATGTGCCAGCAAAGCCGCCTGAGCCAACGCGGTCTTGACCTCAACAAAAGCGACGTCCGCCTCCGCTGTCCAGTCGATCGCCTGGACAGGGGTCTTGCCCTTCAACGCTTCATACAGCGGCCGCATGATGTGTGCGGCCCGGGCGATGAAACGGTGGTAGAAGGTCACCATCCCCAGAAACTCACGGAGCGACCGGGCGTGAGCGGGCGAGGAAAAGCCCCTCTAGCCTCCACCTTCGCTGGCAGAGGCGTCGCACCGCCTTTGGTGTCAGACACCCCGAACTGGCACTTTGCAGGGTTGATGATCAATCCGTGTTCGCTGAGCCGCGTGAAAAGGGCCCGGAAAAGGGCCCGGCCCAGGTTTGTCTACCTCGACGAGTATGTCGTTGAGGTAGACAAACACAAACGGCAGGTCCCGCAGCACCGAATCCATCAGGCGCTGGAACGTTTGAGTGGCATTCTTGAGCCCAAAAGGCATCCGCAGGAACTCAAAAAGTCCAAAAGGTGTTATCACTGCTGTCTTGGGAATGTCTAGGGGGTGCATGGGCACCTGGTGGTATCCACGCACCAGGTCCACCTTGGAAAACACCCCCGTACCGGCCAGATGTGCCGAAAAGTCCTGAATGTGCGGCACCGGATAGCGGTCAGGCGTAGTGGCGTCATTGAGTCTGCGGTAGTCCCCGCACGGGCGGAACCCGCCGTTCGGTTTGGGGACGACGTGCAGGGGGGAAGCCCAAGGACTGTCGGAGCGGCGGACAATGCCCAGACGCTCCATGGTTGCGAACTCCGCCCTCGCTACAGCTAGCTTAGAAGGGTTCAACCGCCGGGCCCTGGCGTAGACAGGAGGCCCCTCGGTGGTGACGTGGTGCTCCACGCCATGCTTAGTGGTAAGCGCAGAGAAGGTGGGCAGTGACAGGTCTGGAAACTCGGCTAACAGTCTGAGAAACATGTCTGCCCCCGACAGCGAGCCCGACAGGCCGTCGTACGCTGCGCTGCCAAGTGTGCACACGAGGGAAGAAAATGTTAAGGCGTCCACCAAACGCCTATTCTTAACGTCCACTAAGAGTACATGAGCACACAAAAAATCCGCCCCGAGGAGGGGAAACGAAATGTCCGCTGTCACAAAATCCCAGCTGAAACGTTGTCCACTGATGCACAAACACATAGGCCTCATGCCGTACGTGCGAATGGGACCGCCGTTAGCCGTCGTCAATCGAGGTCCGTGCCCACCACGGGTGACGTCTTCATTCGACGTGGGAACTACGCTCCGTTGAGTGCCCGTGTCACACAGAAACAGGCTCCCCGAAACGCTGTTGCAGACGAAGAGGAGCCTGCCCGTGCCGCCGACGCTCAGGGCCACTACTGAGCGCCGGCCCCTCCGTTTCCCGGAGGTTTGTAGCTGCACGGGGCGATGCATTTCTTCGCCATTGTCCCGAAACGTGCGTGGTAAAAGCACTCTCCGGCGTCCCCACGCCGGCCCGACACAGCCGTGTCCGGCCTCCGCCACGCTTTCTTGACTGCAGGTGGGCTGCTGAGCGTCGCAGCTAACGGCTCTGCACCGGGCTGTTGTGTAGCCAGGAAAAAACGATCTGCTTCCTCAGCCAAGGCCCGGAGCTCCGTGACAGGCGTGTTGGCCAGCGCCGTCTGGACCCGGGAAGGTAAGTGACGCAGGAAAATCTCCGTGAATAAAATCCGGGGATCCTCGCCCCCTAGCAGATTTAGCATGTTCTCCATTAGCTGAGATGGCTTGCTGTCTCCTAGGCCTTGAATGTCAAGTATCTGGCGGGCTCTCTCCTTAGCAGATAAGCTAAATGTCTTAAGGAGAAGAGCCTTAATCGCCTCATATTTGCCATGGTGTGGGGGGGCTGTGATAAAACCAACCAACCTGGACGACGTGGAGCCACCTAGCGCTGCTACAACATGGTAGTATTTCAGGTCCCCGTCACGGACCTGTCGGCAGGCGAAGTGCGCCTCCACGTGTGCAAACCAAGCCTCTGCGGCGTGCTCCCAGAACTCCGGCAGTTTTACGAAGACATCGCGCTCAGCCATGTTCGTTAAATTTCCGTAAACGTTCTCGGAAAAGTCAGGGTCACCAGTGTAGTGCCGATGCAAGGGAGTCGGAGGCGGTGTGTTCAGAATAGAATTCCACTCTTTATTATAGATTGACATAACAAGTAAATACACGTCTGCTTTCTATGATGAGCTAGCAGGAATGACTAAGCTAACGCTACCGGTGTTTCCCATAACGGGTCCGTGTAGCAACAACAAGCAAGGTGAATTATGGTCCCCAATATGGTGTCACCACACTAGGCTAGTTGCATCGCTGCACATCAGCACCGCTAAGCTAAAGGAGGCTAATGTTCAGCATGATTACATTTAGTAGTCTCATTTAGCCACTTGTTAGCAACCTCTATTTTGAAAACACCTAGAAGCTTCAGACATTCACCATTGTGTGATGTATTGTACGTTAAAATCTCTTCAGTTTGGGTTAACTACAGAATTTAATTCAGGTATCGACCGAAAAACATTTTCAAAAAACCGTTGACTGTGCTAACTCATTCCAGAGTTCTATGACTTATTCCTACACCACTCTATAGCCGCGTTCACACCAAGTACTTTGCCGTATTTAGTGCCGGCACTTAGTACAAATCTTTATATTGTGATGTGGTGGAGCAAGTTTTCCTACTTTCTCAAAGTAGCCTACTAATACTAATACTAATCA
>CALSBZ010046706.1:615332-626126 GCA_943591055.1 Gobionotothen gibberifrons
ACACACACACACACACACACACACACACACACACACACACACACTACAATGAGGAAATGAAAATTACGGGCCAAAAGTTGTATTTACAATTATTAAAAGTAAGCAGAGTACACCAAACCAACTGAGACCCGTCTGTCCGCTGCATCTACGCACACACTGTACCACACACACACCTACACCACACACACACAAGTATAGTCTTCATTTACAATAGGCATAATTTTAAAACAACATACATCGATTGCAGTTATGATGTCATAATAACATACAATTGTATAAAACACAATTTGCTTACATTTTTGTTCTCTTTTGAGAATCAAACAAAACAGATTTAAATAAAAAAAATAATGCTAATAAACAAGTGAAATGAACTAAATTGCTGAATTGCTTTTAATTCACTGGCAGGAGCGACGAGTGAGGAGGAGCAAAAAGTGAACAAGGAGGGAGAGATTGAACAAAGAGAAAGAGTAGAGGACAGAGAGAGTAATGAACAGGAAGAAGACAGAGAGACTAAAGAAGATGGAAGAGAGGCTGCAGGTTATGGAAAGGAGAGAGACATGGGAAATTAATGTTGACAATGTTGTGTGATCATTTTAGCCTCTTCTGCATGTCCAGATCATTAATAGTAACAATTAACTGATTCTAAATAATTGATGCTGCATCCACTGACATGGTTTGAAATCGATATATTATCCAATTTGTGACCCCCCCACAGGACTTGAAAAGCACCTAACTAGATCATGAAAATCCCAAAAATCTCGGGGGGTATACCCCCGAACCCCCCTAGTTCCGTTTGGACCTCGGTATTTAGGAAATCCTGGATACGGCCCTGATTGTGGCCATAACTGTGAAACAAGGTCCAAATAAGAGTGAAAAATGCCTTTTCCATGTTGTAACCTAACTTACTAATATATAATATTCCAAATACATGTTAAAAGTTGCATTTCTTTTTTTGCATATGCATTTTAAGAACATATATCTTTACAAGGTATGCAAAAAATAATTAAATACAGTTACGTCTGTAAAATAACAACCACTTAATAAGAAGAAGAAAATGTTTAAGAAAATAATGAACATAATTACTAGGGTAAACTGTAGTTAACAGATAAAAGATGCATCATTAGTTCTAATACATACATGAATTGTACAGCTTTCCGTTGTGTACCTCACCAATTCTCCCCATTTTTGGTAAAAGATATCTACTTCATTTGAAGCTCTCATGCTTTCGATATATATTATTTTATAAATATCCAGCAAGTGCTTGTCTAAAATCAGTTTTTTATATAAAATACTCCAGCCACTCTAATGTGACCTTTTTTTAAATACGTTATTGTATGTAGGCCAAGGTCCTACCAGTCCTTTGTGTCTGCTGGGTGCAGATCTTATTCCAACAATGTAGTGATGACAGCTTTGGAAGAATGCTGATGGGAGCTAGTTGGAAAAATTGATGGCTTTGGAAACATTTTACAGTTGGGTTATGTACTACTGGACTAGTTACTGGTGAATGCAGTTGCCAGGCAACCAGTAGGCACTTTAGGATCCGACTGGTGATCATTTGTGAATTTGGTTCCAATGGTTATAAGTTTCCTAAAAAATTATGTATTGCTTATTTAACACTAGAACCGCCAACGGGTACATTTTACCAGCAGCTGTTTCTTGATTGTATGTAACTTTTTTTCAATAAAAATATTCAGGTCTCCCAGTCCGTGAAATTTCCTGAAAGTGTGGAAACCCTCTGTTGTTAAAAATTGTCAATATGAAGTCAGATAAAAAAAAATTCCAAAGAAATTGCCATTTATACCCATCAGCGCCAGCGGGTAATATTTACCTTATAGAAAATGCCGTGTTTCTCGCGCTATTGATCTCGTGCGAAAACATAAACATGACATGTTGCTATAGCAACGCCTGTTGTTTACTGCGGTTCCTTATAGATAGATAGATAGGGAGACACTTTGCACATAACTCACGGTAGCGATCTTTTATACTTCATGCAATCTGCATGAAGTATAACAATATGAAAAGCTGAGAGTCCACAGATTGATGGACCGTGTCGTGGTTAGGACATCTACCTAACATGATGTACATAATATTCATAAATACCTTTTTATCTCTGCAACCAGGAAGGAACCCATCATGTACCCATTCATCACAGTGGTGCTGTGGAGGAGGAGGAGGATGATGAAGATGAGGGACATCTGAGGAGGACAGAAGGAAGAGGAAGACCAGGAGGTCTCTACAGCCATGCTAACAGAGAGCCAACTCAAAATGAAGCAGACCAGGTAAGGCATCTTAAATCTGATTCATTATAACTTTCACATAATAATAAAATGCTCCAGTATGTCAGGTGTTTGCTCCTTTAAAGATAATACAATTGGGGGAAACACCATCCTGTTGGGATAGAATGCCACAAACTGGGCCTCAATGTTAAAGGAAGGCTGCTTTTTTGGCTATAGCACCTTTTCTATTGTTAACAAAATCCCAAAGGGCATCATGAAAAGAAATACTTTGATGAATTAGAAAATATTCAATATGTGTATGGTAAATCTCTCTCGAAGCTCTCGAAAGGAATGCTGGAAATCTTTTCGTCAAAGTTCCTTCAGTCCTTGTAGTGTTAAACCTATGAATTGTATAGAACCTTTTCTGACTGCTACTGCCTTAAGGTATTAATGCTGGTTCACTGGGGTATACACACTGAAGATGACAACAGTGGATTGTGAAGAATAAAGAAATAAAGCTACTGATAGAAGTTCACATCTTCGCACACCTGCAAAGTAAAAAAACAATTTGAGAAAATAATGACTGTATGTTCCTCCTCAATGAACAACTGCCATGCAGTGTTGTCACCAGATTATGACAAAGTTAGATAATGTTGAATCAGCTGTTACAATATAAAGAGTCTCTACACCCTTGGCTTGAGAACTACCTTTGCAAGGGTGTACCATACTTTTCTTACAAGCCAATTAGAGCAGGGTCTAAAAGAGACAGGTGCTCAAAGTGAGTGTTTCGGACAGAGGGGGAATACAGTTATACAGAGAACATTTGAATTGAATTGTGGAAAGTATGCACCTGCAAATGAGCACAATATGTCTCCTTTAATAGTCATATCTTCTCATAAAACAACAGTTCTAAGCAACTAAACTCTGCAAAGTCAGAAAAAAATCTGTATAGTTGAATTCAGCTAAGCAGTAAGTTGTGACCTTAATTATCCTGTATCAGTGGAGCGTGCCTGACATATATACTGTTAGGTGTTAGGTAAGGTGATAAGAGTGCTTGTCATGCTTGGAATCTGAGCTGGATGCTTCATCCTTTAATGCTGGACTGGTGCCAGCATTTAATATACAGAACGCATACTGTCAGAAAGGTTTTACCTATTGTTACTTCCCTGCAGAATGATATAAGTGCAGAGTTTGTTTTCTGATTTATCAGCTGGGTAGGGAACTTTTCTCTTTACTCGGCTTATATTACACAACTTACACAAATGTGATGTGGAAACGTGAAGCCTGTGGTGCATTCATACTGATAATGGACTTCAGTGGGGATAACTTGTGTCCCAAACGTTTGCATTCTGCTGCATGCACTCCCACATTCAGACAGCTGAAGCATGTATAGTGTTTACCATGTTCACCATATTGGTTCAACATAGCAGTAGGAATCACCCTTTATAGATGCTACATGTCTGTCCACAATGTTTTGCCAATTCTTATGATCGTTGTTGCAAAAATGAGAGTCAAAAACAGTCTCCGATCAACCCATTTACGGTCATAGCCACCCCTTGAGCCTTACCGCCTAAAATCATTGTTAGAGTCTCCCAGCTAGTCAAAGCTGCCATTAAGTCAAATGCAATTCATCTTCCTTGTTTATTTATTTTTTATTTAAATCTAAATCTGTATTTATTCTCCTCTATTTTCAGACTTCTTCCTCAATCCAAGAGTGTTTGAGGCTGTTAGAAGAAACGTTTCCCTTGACAGAAGAACAACAGGTACAGCCTCTTCTCTACTCTTCAGTCCATTGTATGTCCTCCATGACCTTAAACAATTGTTCTTACTTGTTTCCCCTTAGTTACATGATGTTGAGGGTAGAAGGGAAGACATGGAGCATCAGTCACCAGGCAGAGAGCCCTTGCTGTCCCAAATGAACCACCATGGTAACCCTCTCTTGGAAATGGAGCTCGACTGGCAGGACCTTTTGGCTATCATGGAGCCTGAGGTGACTGGGAGAATGAAAGCAGATTCATTTACATTTGGCAATATAGTATAAGAAGAAATCTGAAGATAAGTAAGCCAATACACAATAAACTTAAGATCTATATTGGTTAATGTCTCCTCTCTAGAACACAGAGGTGGACATGACCCAGCATTCAAGAGCAACTGGGACCCTTCAAGGTGTTGGGTGTGAGGATCTAAACCAAAACTGTAACAACCATGGCAGAAGAGTTACAGAGGCTGATCAGGAGGTCCTTTTAATGGATACTCCCCGGCAGCATGGTAAGTTGACCTTTATTAAAAGAATGTATGGAATGTATCAACAACTCGTTGTACAGTCCCGTTGACTACATGTTCCTCTAATGATATAAATAACAATGTAGACATCTTAGACTTTAACATTTTTAAATAAGGTCCAAAAAAGTCATAAAACCACAAAAGGCTTTGTTGCATATCCTACAATTCTTCAACATTCAGTAAAAATGCCCGTTCTTTGTCTGTAGGTTTGTTGCGGTCTCCAGCCCTGCTTGCCCTCACTCCCAGTGCGGAGTTGGATGACCATAGTTCAGCCGTCAACACAAGGGGAACTTTGACAAGCTCTAACGTGAATCCCTCACAAGGCCTTCCAAACCACACACACCTGCTTGCTAAAGATCCTTCAGAAGACTTCGGTATGGGCTTAAATACAGAAGATGGCACAACTACCTTCAACATGAATCTGCTAACACAAGGTCTTGACGATACCATAGGAGGCGGTCCATGCCCCTCCTCTGAGAGCCGGCCTAGCTTTGATGCCACTTTTCATTCACGTGACTTGCCACTTTCCAGGTTGACCCCGTCTTCTGAGGGAAATGGTATGACTGAAGACCTGCTGACCTCTCCCTCCAGTGTCTTTCTGGTTGACGAAGAGGAGAATATTGTCAATGAAGATGGTCTCCTTAGCCCACTCAGTGACTTCTTAGAGGATGCGGCCATCTTGGATGAGATGAGACTCCTGGACCTGGCTCTGGAGGATGGATTCAGTCCTGAGATGGCAACCAGACTGGAAGAGGAGGGTTTCCTTAACAGTAGAATGGCTGAACAGGAAACGGTCGGAAAGGATGAAGACTCAAACTCTGTTACTACAGAAGATCAGGGTCAATCAACAATACATCTGAAAGGTAAATACACAGGAAGTAAACTAAAGTAACTACTGCTGAATGAATATGCTAGTATGTATCTTTTTATAAGAGCAAAATAAAGCTGAATAAAACTTGATCTTTCCTTGTTTTCTCCTCCTAGATGAAGAGGAGGAGGAGGAAGGCTCAGATTCTGGTCTTTCTCTGGACTTTAGCCACAGCCCTGCTTCTCAATGTGCTTCTGAAGCCTCCTCTTATTCCTCTTCCTCAACCTCGTCTTCCTCTTGTGTGTCGGCTGTGGAAAGTCCCTTCTCTGAAGAGGAAGACGAAGAGGGTGAAGAAGATTCAGTTGGTTCAGAAATGGAAATGGAGGTCACCATAAAGCAGGAGGATCTAGAAGAGGAAGAGATGGGGGCAGTAGGAGGAGGTTACCCTGAAGATTTTAAGAATCCCTTTCTTCCCACCTTTGGAGATCACAAGCTTTACAATGGCTTTTTCCTGGAGAATATCGCCCATGATCACACGTACAACCAGCCATTGTCTTCCGACTCTTCTCCGTCCCTTGGAAAGATGCCCACCAAGCACACCAAGTCCTCCTCGCGACACGACAACGCCAAGCCTTACCATCGCTCCTCTTCCAGACACATTACTGAGAGCAGAATGTGGAGCCGGGATGAACGGCGAGCACGAGTCGGAAAGCTTCCCTTCTCCAACGAACTGATTGTTAATCTGCCTGTGGAGGAGTTCAATGACCTCCTGGCCAATTACCAACTCAGCGAGGAGCAGCTCATACTTGTCCGGGACATCAGACGCCGCGGGAAGAACAAGATCGCTGCCCAGAACTGTAGGAAGAGGAGACTGGATGTGCTGCTGGAACTAAAAGACAACGTGTCAGGTTTGAGGCGCTACCGTTCACGGCTGCTCCGAGAGAAACAGGAAGCCATGAGGAACCTGCAGGAAATGAAACGCCGGCTGAGCACGTTGTACCAGGATGTATTTTCCACGCTGAGGGACGATGAGGGGATGCCGTTGAACTCTATGGAGTACCTGCTTCAGTTTGAGTCAAACGGTAGTGTCGCCATAGCTTCACGCCAACAAGGGGCAGCGCTACCACGGACAAAACCCAGCAAGAAACAGAGGGACAAGAAGAAGTGAGGAGGTGGAAAATCAAGACATTCTGGACATTAACGGGAGTGTGATATAACCACAAAAAAAGCAGGAACAATGGTGGATTGGTAGAAAGAGGAAGTCAGAGTTATTTGAAGGAGGTTGTTTCAGAGTGATAAGAAAATATGTTGATCTCCATTCTCCAACATTTTATACACTGGAATAGGAGTTCAACTATTGTCAACGACTCTGAGGAGAGTCTAGGCTTCTGCATAGTGTAAACAAGCGATAGTAGATGATCTGGGACCAGTCCTTTAAAACGCTAGCTAAAAACCTAGGCACAATCCTGCTGGAAGATACTGAGTTGAACAAGGCTGATAGCAGGCAGGATCCCGGCTGTCAGCTAATATAGCCAGTAACCATGACACGACAATGACCCTGGCCCACCAAGGAAGGGGGGGACTAGTACACAGAAAGGGAAGTTGTGGTCATGCCATCTTGGGCTGATAGGGGCCACATGTCACACAAAGACACTTTAGCAGGTTGTAGAGTCATGGGGATCGAACATGTCGAGTGTAAGGATGGTAACATAACCAAAGGCCATCCTGCTGCCAAAAAGGTCAAACTTAAAGACTTGAAGTGCCATCACCTGCAGAAGCATTTCAAATTCTACTGAGAAGAAATCTGCCACCTTTTCTGGATTTCTTGCAATGACGTACGTTAAGACTTAAAACAAAGGCTAATTTCCAGAATTTTAGAGTGCCAATACTAGGACTTGCCTGACTGAGAATATCAAGACAATTCATATATTCAAGCTCAAATGTTGTGAATATGGCACCTGGCCTGAAAAACACCAGTCATCCTAAACACCAGGATGTTCTGAATATAAGAAACTGACTGCGGTGTGACCCAAAGGGACGCACTGTTTAGCTTCTATTGTTTAGATGGATTTACCTGTGCCTTTAACACTTTTTTTATTAGGGCTGTCAACATTAATGCTCAGGAAAATTCTGGAAAACTTCAAACGTTAAGAAAAACACAAACATTACAATGCAATGCAATGGGCACAAGCTACATGTTTTAGATGAAGCACTCGTTTGCTATAAGTGTGGTGAAAACTGAGGAAAGGAATTTTACTGAAGCAAGCGCAAGTCAGTTTTAAAAAGTTGCACAGGAGACGTGAGGGAGCGACGCGTTCACCACTGTAGGAACAGATGGAGCGACGCGTTCACCACTGTAGGAACAGATGGAGCGACGCGTTCACCACTGTAGGAACAGGTGGAGCGACGCGTTCACCACTGTAGGAACAGATGGAGCGACGCGTTCACCACTGTAGGAACAGATGGAGCGACGCGTTCACCACTGTAGGAACAGATGGAGCTCGCAGCAGAGATAATGCCCTGTGGAGCAAACATCATAGAGGGCGATCACAGCGGTCCATGCTTTAGCTTTGTGTCGGAAAATCGGAAAAGTTCATTATCAAAATTAAACTGAGATGTTGTTATAGAGTGAAAAATCCACTGATGTATTTTACAAGTTTGTCACGTCTTTTTTTTTTTTAAACATAATTTTAATGTATTTTTGTAATCTACCCCATAATACTAGTGATACTAGTATTGTAAATGTGTGATTATTAATGACAGATTATAATGATTCAAATGTTAAATCTATTGACACCACATTCTTTCTTTATGTAATTCAACAACTATGAGACTATGAACCTGTGGAAATCTTATTGCCTGCTTACAACTAAGGGGGGGGGGGGGCTCCAAATGTTGCTCAAGAGCAGGCCCACCTCACATGACCTAATTTCAAACACAGGATCAGAAACTGTAATAGCTATTGGTATATATATGGGACAGGGGTACAACAGTACAACTTGTTAAGCTGTTAATAGATAAGATCGGTCGATCCAAATGAATGTCAAATAATCTAATTACAAATAACGTGCCTTTAATTGATGCTGTAAAAATGATAGTACCTCTAGATTACAACATTTTCCTGCTCCAAACTCGAGGCTTATTTGTGAAATAGGATGTCCCCATCTAGTGGTTGTGCACACAGCTGACAAACTCCTTAACGGAACAATCTGTGAAAGGAATTAATCATGTCAATACTTGATGCAAAGAAAAGAAGAATACCTGAAAATACAGTATTCTAGGTTGTAGCGAGTCTTCTGTTCAAAAGTAGTAGTTTGGATAAAAGTCATACAAGTGATAAATGATTGTGTTATTGAAAAGCAAACATATAACACCTCAGGGACAAGCATGGCTGGCAGAACATAACTTTGTAGCAACTAACAAATGTCCAATATTTAACGTTGCTGGATTCGGTTTAGGCGGTTCTGTTTTACCCGTGTCTTGCAGATATGGAAAGGAAACCTGTCTGATGTCTTTTTAAAAATGTTTAAAAACCAATAATAAGCTGCATGTTTATCACTAGCACTGATGGAACACAATTGTTTTTTTCATTTATTTTATTGTATTCAAGAATGTTGGATTGTTGTCTTTTGCAATATTAAAAAAGAAAAAAAAAAACTAAAAACATGGTGTAGCCTACTTTTTTGGAGTCAGTCGAGTTCTCTTGTGATTGGGCGCTCATCAATTAACTTAACATGCCCTGGACCATTTATATATACTTAACTCAAAAAGTAAGGACATTTGTGTTTGGTAGATTATTTATTTGTCGCAACAACGCTTTTTGGCAACAAATCGAGTTACGTCTGTAACTACGGTTCTATGGGCCTTTCTCATTTAATCAAATCCCCCTCCTCGACTCCTCGGTCCTCCGATAGTGACCCGGAAATGAATTTCAGCGCGCCATGTTGAAGGACATCTCATTTCTCTAAATGCACTTCGAGCACCGAGGATCGAGCGTCGAGGAGGCTCTCTGGAGGAGCTATAACCGAGGATACACTGATGGGTCCTCCACGGCTCCTTCGTGGATGCATTTCCGGCAACAGAGATGTTTCAGAAGAGGCTTCTCAATACTCAAATTTCCCCATCTCAACTCCTCGGTCCTCCGGTAGTGACCCGGAAATCAATTTCAGCGCGCCATTTTGAAGGACATCTCATTTCTCTAAATGCACACAGAGGACCGAGGATCGAGCGTCGAGGAGGCTCTCTGGAGGAGCTATAACCGAGGATACACTGATGGTTCCTCCACGGATGCATTTCCGGGAACGGTGGAGGCGTGACGCACGGCCGGACTTATCTCAGCCAATCACAGCTCTGCATTTTAGAAACTGCTTTCATCGCGTCGCGATGTTTCCAGAGAGAACAGCTGTGAGGTCCGTGCATAAAGCAGAGCAGTGTGTATAATATATATCACTCAGTGTAACAGGCCTACTCTCTTTATTTGCTTTAGTTTAGTAGATAACTACAAACAAAGAGTCGATATTTTTCTAAGACAATTTAGTGCTTCACATAATAAAATACACAACGGCTGTATCCTGATTATGCTTTAGGAGCTGTGCGTGTGTGTGGTACAGTATGTCTCATAATTATTTGTGTGAACATACAAATCATTTGTGTGTAAATATGTGATTTGTAAATGTAAAACACCATCCACAAATGCATTTAAAAGATTTGCAAACTCACAAATAAATTTGCATGTGTAAAACGGATCTGCAAATACGCTAAATATTTTCACAAATAAAAAAAAGATCTGTGAATATCTCTTTAACAATTACAACTTTCGATCAGGCATTTGTGAATCCATTTTGTATTTGTGGACCAAAAATGCGCTTGCGGATCTAAAATCTCTGCTCGTGGTTCTCACATTTCTGCTTGTGGATCGTCTTTTTACACATACGGAATTTTGAGACATATTTCCGCCAGTCTCGGCTAAAATCTACTCGTGTCACTCGGTTATTTTCGGAAACCACGTGATGGCCTGCTGATGACGACATTTCCGCATGATTTCAAAGTAAGAGCATGATGGTTTGTTTAATGCTCTGTTTTTTATGATAATGAACAGCGGAACGTTAGATGCATTCTTTATCACCATGATCATCATCATCATCATCATCATCATGTTATAGTGATACAGTTAGTTTGTGTTTATTGGTTCAATACAGCATATATCGAGCACATTCGTTGCTGTTGAAGTACAGGCTATGGGTCCCGGGGGGAGCAGCTGGCAGCGAAGCAGCCCAGATAAAACTCTTTCTTCATTGTTTGTTGTGTATTCAGTCAAGCGGGTCAAAGTTACAAAGCACTTCACATTTTATTAATCGGCCTAATTTTACTTTACCAGTGCAGTAATAAAGTAATCTGTAGAAAAGCACCGTATTTAGGTCGTATTTAGATGGCAGAAAAAATACATTATTGTACGCTGGAGGGGAGTTTGACAGGGTATTACTAAAA
>CALSBZ010046707.1:0-38187 GCA_943591055.1 Gobionotothen gibberifrons
GGTGAAGGCTGTGTTCCCGCACCCGCTCCCGGTTACGCTGCATCTGGCATTCGTCTCTAACTCAACCAGTGAAGGTAGTGTTCTCGCCCCCGCTCCTGGTAGACGCGGAACTGCCTTGTCTTTCCGGTAAGCAGGTAGCTGGCGAAGACTGTGTTCCCGCACCCGCTCCTGGTTATGCTGCATCCGGCATTCGTCTCTAACTCAGCCAGTGACGGTGTCTATTAATCCAGCCAGGTGAAGGCAGTGCTCTCGCTCCCGCTCCCTCAGCCGGTAACGTGGGTGTAATTACATCCCTCTTTCTGTTCGGCAAGTAGCAGCAACGCAGGTGGCTGGTGAAGGCTGTGTTCCCGCACCCGCTCCCGGCTACGCTGCATCTGGCTACCTACAGAACGGCTCATTCATGTAGCGCCTGTATGGCTTCTCTTGAGCCCGAGGACGGCCACGACCGCTGCCCCTCTTGCCTCGGCCGCCTCTGGCGGTCAGTGGGGACGAAATTCGACGCACCTTCTTCGGTTGACGCACCTCTGGATGAGGACGCCTTGTCGCTAACGGCTTCGGCTAAAACTCTTCAATGAAGAGATGGAGGACGAGGTCCCGCTCGAGGAGGCTTCCCTCTCCTCTGCTCAGGGTTCTCTGCAGGGCATGGAGGATGACTCCATAGCGGCCACTATTCGTACGGCCCTGGCGCACTTGCAGATTCCGGTTCTGCAGGCCGACTTGGCTCAGGCTAGCGCCTTCTTCAGGCGTAATGGCTAGGGAATTGGGACGAGTTATGTCCTTTCCGGTACAGACTCGTCGCCAGGTTTGGCTGGCCCAGTCACCACTAATGGAGGCATGTAGGAGAGTCCTCCGTAGCGTACCAGTCGAGCCAGGGGAGCTGTTGGGGTCAGCTGCCCTGGAGGCACTGCAGCTCTCGGGTCTTTGCAGACCTGTGCCCACTCCCAGCAGGCCCAGAGGCCGCTCTAGCAGCCGCACTCAGCCGCCGGATTACAGGGGTGGTCTGCAGAGGTCGTAGCGGCCCACTCAACCGCCTCCCAATGACTTTCGTGCCCCAGGTCGCCCGCCTTCCAGGCGGCCTCGTGCCCCAGAGCCTTACCGGCCCAAGGGGTCAGCGATCCGGCAGGGGCCCTAGCTCTGGCCCAGGAGTCGTCCGTCCTTCGGTCCAAGGACGCAATCGAGCCAGTAAGACCCTCTGCTTAGCCCAGGGGATTCTACTCGGCGTACTTTCTCGTGAGCAAGAAAGTCGGTAGATTTCGCCCGATCTTGGACCTCAGAGGAATCAACAGATTCCTGAAGGTGCTGCCATTCTATACGCTGACCACTGCACATGCACAGGTGGAGTGGTTCTCGACCGTGGACTTGAGGGATGCCTACTTCCACGTGGGCAAGATAAGGCAAGATGGTGCCTTATATTCAGTCCCTCCGGCCCTCGGGCAGACTGGCGGCTGCCTCGGCCGCTGGGCCCTTAGGCCCGCTGTCGTTGCGCCCCATGCAGATGTGGCTGAACAGGTTTCACTTGGACGCCAAGTGGCACAGGCACAGGGAAGTCAGGGTGTCGCAGCATTGCTTCCACTCTCAGTCACGCCGGAGCGGCAGGGCCTATCTCCTGATGGGCGCGCCCATGGGCGCCATCCCATCCCGCCAGGAGACCATCACCATAGGTGCATGTCTCTCAGGGGGGGGGTGCAGTGCGGCAGGGCAGGACCGTTCAGGGTCAGCGGTCTGCCCAGGAGGGTGCGCACCAGGTCAACATGCTAGAGCTTCGGGCTGTGCAGCTTGCACTCACGCACTTTCGACCCCAACTGGGGGGCAAGAATGTGCGTGTCCCTTGGGGACAGCATGTACGTTGATGCTTAGACAACAGTCCATTCTAGATAGTGGACGTTCTCACTCCACTCTGAATTTATGTCGCTGCTATTTCTGCCCGACATGTTCGGGTCGACAGCGCCATGGCGGGGTGCCACAGGTCGGTGTCCCTCTTTACGAGAGGGACTTTACGGCAGCGTCCCCCTAGCCCCCCGAGGGCTCCGGCTTGGGACCTGCCCTTAGTGCTGGACGCCCTATCATCTCCTCCCTTCGAGCCCCTGGCCCGGGTCGGGCTTAAGTGGCTGTCCCTGAAAACAGCATTTCTGCTTGCCATAACTTCAGGGAAGCGAGTCGGAGAGCTTCATGCCCTCTCCGTGAGCAGTACATGCCTGAGGTGGAACTCGGATGGCTCGGGTGTTGCCCTCTGGCCGAATGTGGCGTTCCTGCCCAAGGTGCTTCCACTAGCCCACTCCAATCGGCCGATCCAGCTGGCACGCTTTAACATTCCACAGGAGAGCGGCACGCCTGAATTGCTGTGCCCTGTGCGTGCCCTGAGGGCGTATATTGATGCCACGGCCTGCATACGGCAGTCAGAGCAGCTCTTCGTTTGCCATGGCGGCACTAGGAAGGGTCGTGCTCTCTCGAAACAGCGGCTATCCCACTGGGTGGTTGATACCATCACACACGCCTACGGGGCCAGTGGCCGCCCCCCGCCATCAGGGGTCAGATGCCACTCTACAAGAAGCATCTCAACATCGTGGGCTGCCCTAAGAGGGGTGCCCCTGGAGACCATCTGCGCCGCGGCGGCATGGGCGTCTTCTGGTACATTCTTCAGGTTCTACCGGGTCAATGTCGCCACTCCTCACCCTCTGGGTGTGGTCCTGTTGCCAAGCTCCGCTGCTTCCGGCTAGGTGAGTAAGTGCTTGGATTCTTCATGACATGGTTGGTATTGGTCATCCAGTGCTAAAAGCACCGCCTCTGGCGGTCAGTAGGGACGAAATAGAACGATAGTTACGGCTGTAACTACGGTTCTATGAGTCCCGGATGACCGCCAGAGTATCCTGTCACTCATAAGTCTTGTGTGCTCGCGAGAAGATTCTGGGAACAGATCCTCTGACGACACCGGCTGATATAGCCGGTGTCACCAGTGGCGTTTTCTCCTGGAGGCCAAGGGAAGCCAGGCTTCCCCTGTTTTTTTGGATTGTAGTTATAATTTTAATAAATAAATAAAAACACTTCGTTTAGTTTCGGAAATTCTTTGTTGTGTGTTGCTGCCGGCCCGTCTCTCCCCCATTCTCATTGAGTATTTTACAAAGAGTGAAACAGCGCCCCTCTAGATGTTATGGTGAAACAGTAGATTGCACTCTCTGTTGCGAGAGGAGGCTTGCCGAAATTAGCTTCCCTTGGTGAAATTTTTTTTAGGGATTGACCAATCAGATGAGGCTCACGTGATGCCCCTGCCAACCTGTGATTGGTCAGGGCCATGCCAAGGGAAGCCAGAGGCGGCTGGCTTCCCTTGCCTCACAATCCAATCAAATCGCATCAACTTAGTGTTGCAGTGACGCGTCCTAAAACCCAGAAGTAAGCTGCGCTCTGTTTCCCTCGACAGAAAGCAATGAGATTTCTCCATAGGATTTTGGAAAATAGCTCGAAATAAGGTCAGTGGAAAACGAACCTGTTAGATAAATGCACGTTTTGTTCAGTCGGATAATATCCACATGTCTACCCTACTTTTATAATTTTCGAATCATAAATCTAATCGATAGAAGATAGATAGCGCCACTGCACCACTCTCACCGCCGTTAGAAAGTATAGCAAGCAACTGAAGCAAGTGCAATTATGGAGGGTGGAGATTTGGAGTATTTAATCAAAAAATAATTGTACTAAACTTCCGCTATAGCAGCAACAACAAATAAAATCTGATGACAGGCCAATACCCAAACTGGAGCTGTGTACAGAGAGGAACAAAGGAGCGAATCGGACGTAAAACGTTAAAGGTCTCCTGATTTAGTTTGTGAATGAATGCTTATTAGAGTTTCGGCTGGAGAGTGCGTGCGGACCTGTCGGTTAGATAACAGGCGTGTGTAAGTCCTGCATCTGTATGATACAAATGTGTGTAAAATGATACCGGGTGCTGTAATCACTCATCTGGTTACGTCATTACATTGACCACCACACCCCCGACCCAAAAGAAAGGACGTATTATTGGCTTCCCCTAATTTTTTTCCCACGCCACGCTACTGGGTGTCACGTGGGTCACAGGTGACTTTGTTGGTATTGGTACTCGAGCTGCGCATGCGCGCGATGGACATATCCAGTGCTAAAAGCACCGCCTCTGGCGGTCATCCGGGACTCATAGAACCGTAGTTACAGCCGTAACTATCGTTTGTATCTCTTTTATATATTTGTCTACATTCTGTGGGTGTTTTTTGTTACACAATAGTAGTCATACACACAAAAACAAAAGATAGTTGAAGGACAATACGATGCAGTCCATTGTGTTGGACTGAATAGCATTCATAGCAAACTGAGGTTTATACATCGTCAGGCTCCAGTGATCTGAATCAACATGTTTATAAGCTTCTTCTTGCCCCTTTTGAACATGATGGAAACTATTTGAGAATAATCATTTTTATACCGTGAACGTTTATTTATTTAATTTTATTTTGATTCTCTTTGTTAGAATTATTATTATAATTATTATTTGTTTTGTTTCTAACATGTTCAATAAATTGACTAATAATAACAAAAAACATGTTATTTCATTCATGAAATGTGGGAAAGTCTTATCGATTTATTTTTAACCCATAAGCACCGACATGAAACATATTTTAGTTTTTTTGAGGCCGTACGTAGTTTGGAAATGGAACTACAGTTATTTCAAGTTGTGTTGTTTGTTTGCTTTGCTAAATTAAAGTGTGGGGCCTTCTGCTGGAACTGCTACCTCCGCGACCCGACCACGGATAAGCGGGAGAAGATGGATGGATGGATGGATCCCATTGACTGCCCAAAGGGTAGCTTCACTTCAGCAAGTGCTGTAACTGGCCCTAAATTAGCATGTATTATTGGTACTATACATGACTGGTAATTAAAACACCCCCACATAAAGTTTTGGTTGGGCTTTTATTATCATTATTGGTGTTCTTGGATGTGCTTTATCCAAAGGTATTATGCGGTCTTTAGATGTGACACATAAAGACGGTACTTGGCTTGACTTTTTTGTTTATCGTCTTATTCGGTTGTTTGCTTTGTATTAGTGATGGAGACCACATTTCTGTTTGCTCCTTTTTCTTTAATACATGTTAGCCGACATATTTGCCTTTTTATCCCATGTAGTTTTACTGGAACCTTTAAGTTTTAATATGTGTTGCAAAATAGGTCGTCAGCTTCTGTGATATGTTATAGAACATGTCATTTGACCTCTCATTCTGCCATTGCCATTAAAAAAATATTGTTGCAGTTGTATTAATTCCTCCAATACTAGTAGCACTGAAGTAGAATAGTTTACAACCTGAAACATATTGCATCATCTCACTGCCAAACTTAAATAAAATATATCACATGACAACAAGCACTTCATCAAAATGTATTTGTTGAATTTGAAAATTCAGATCACATTAACAGATCAGGATTTATTTTAAATAGCCAGTCAGTGATAGCATAGAGTTCTTGATTAAACAAAAACAAAAGTTTGAAATATATCCATTCAGCATTTCCAATCGGCAGCCAAAAAGTATTTATGCAGTCATTGTATTACAAGTTATCATTTATTACAGGTACTACGGTATTATAAGCAGCAGTGCAACCGAAAATGTTATCACTCATTCAATGAAATAATACCATCATCATTATACATTCGAAAATCATTACAGCAGTGTTGCACAAAATCCTAATTACAAATGCTAAAGAGCTCCTCATGGTTACCCCGTTATAATTTCATCACAACAAGGTCCACACTGTATGTCATCAAACAAGATTAAAGGGCTATGGTTAAGGTTTGTTTATTTATATAACGGTTTGTTGTTAACTGTTAATCTGATTACAGGATAATGGAAAATTCTTATGGTCTAAAATGCAGATTCAAATTATATTTAGAAAATGAATTGACTACATTGGGTGCTATTGAAATTATAAATAAAAATATCACAGGCTTTTAAATTGCATTTGTTTGATTGTTACCCATAGTCTTTAGAGTATATTCCTTAGAGCTCATGGACAGAGCTGTGAGGATCGGGGAGCTTCTGAATATCACAGTTTTGAATCAGACTAAAGTAAAATACTACAAGCTCCTCGTAGTTCTTTTTAGAAATCCGTTCGTTGATCCCATGGAATCTAAAGGAAAATAACAAAATGTATGGTAACTAAAAAGAAGCAAATACGTTTTCTTTGTTGGATTTCCTTGTGCTGTTCTTGCAGGATTTTTTTTTTTTATTACCACAGCTGATGTGTAAACTAGGCTAAAGGTTGGTTCTGTGCATACAATTCTTATATATTTGTTCAAGAGGGAGTTTAAGTCTGAACTGTAAAATTAGGTCACAACATTACATCATAAGGTTGCAACATAAACATGTGACCAACAGCAGAAAGCTCTTTTGTTCAAGTTGCCTTATAGTTTACCAAGTACAACTCTGTTCAAGCAACTTATAGTGATTACTGAAGCAGACTTTTTCAAGACTATTTCAATTCAGTGTGGGATAAACTAGGTCCTTACCTCTGAGCGTCACCTGGTTTAAACCAGATGGGGGCAAAGCGATAAATGTCATTCGTCAGGTCTTTGAAGTGTCGACTGTCTGTGTTCCCAATACAGATACCTGCACATAAAATATTATATCCAAACATTTATGGAATATTTTAGCAAAAACTTGTATATACAATTAGATTTTGCTGGATTATTTTACCTGGAGCAACTGTAACTGTTGGAAACATGTCCAGCACTGTCTTCTTAATGATCTGGAAGCCAAAGGACTTTTCATCTGCAGAGCTCACAGGCAGAGGGTCAAACCCATCAACAAGCTCTATCTTCACTCGTTGGTCCCCCACTGTAGACTGGATAAGGTCCAGGACCTAGACAGCAAACATCTCATTTAGCTCAACGTATTTATGAAGAGACATCAGGAATTATTAAAGAGGAAAATCAAATGTCTGACTCTACCTCTTTTAAGGATTGTGCCGAGTGGATTCGTAGATTTACATACGCTTCAGCGAGGGAAGGGATGATATTCACCTACATAGTGGAAGAGAATTCAGGGTTTGGACAAATGCAAATGTACAATTGAATATCCAGTAAATGACTCTCTATTTGATCATTAAAAACTGTACCTTAACTCCAGCATTAAACATGGTGACTGCTGTGGTTGTCCTTACAAAAGCATTAGTGTCTGATTTTCTTTCAAGTATCCTGTAACATCAAACATGCTAAATGATTAATCTCAATGATCAAAATCATAAGGAGACATGCTGAGTAGATTTAATGATGCGATTACCTGCCAAGAAGTGGTGCGAACAGCCACAAATTTGACATAATGAACTTCATTGGGAGCCCGAACTAAAGACAAGATTGAGAAACGGATTAACAACATAAGGAGAGCTAATGTACTATATGTAATAATAAGTAGTGGACCAAGTACCTTTTGCGCCAGGTGCTCAAATGTTTCGCGTTCAGGCCCATGACCAAATAATCTCGGCATAGGGTTGTCCTCTAGTCTGAGATAAGAGCATTAGAGTTTAAGATTGTGTTTCTTTACGTAGTATGGTCCTGCATGAACACAACGAATAATTTGAATTCATTTTAAGGAAATAAAATGAGCTGAAAATGTACATTTTAAGGAAACATTCCCTTCACCTTTTGACTGCTGCAGCCAAGATCCCAATAGTGGTCTCACGAGGAGGCATTGAGGAGTGACCAGGGGCCATAGACACACTAAGCTTTACAGTCGCTGAACCTTTTTCACTGATTCCAATTCTACAAAACAAGTACACACACATCAAACACAGAATGTACAAATGTCAATCAAACGACCTATCCAACAATTTACTGGAGACATGCAATTTTATGCTATAAGCTTTTGAGTTTGTTGTGATGTCTGCCAAATAGTTTCCTTTTAACATTGAAACGCTGCACACTAAATATCATGTTTACACTAAAGCATGACAGGTTCTCACAGCGCAGCAGGTCCTTGAAGACCACTGATGACTCCGTCAAGTACAGCCAGGCCCTCGTCCAGGACAAACGAAAGCTGCACACCACGCTGCTTCATTATACGCACTATGTTCAATGCCCCCTTGAAACCACTGACCTGTTAAAATAAATATTAAAGGATACAAACATTTAGATGTAATAAAGGGGGTTATTAAGGATCACAAGTAGTGTTTAATGAATATTTAAAGTACTTCTTCATCATGACCAAGACCAATGTAAAATCCTCTGCGTGGAGCATAGCCTTTTTTCAGCAAGTACTCTAGTGCCTGGAGTATACCCTGGAATAAATAAAGCATATTGGTTTAGTCTCCCTGGCACATGAGAAGTACATCAGTATATAATTCAACTATGTTTAATAACAGCACAAAATAACCTTTGTTGTCTCACCATTACAGGGCTCTTGTCGTCTATGGTTCCTCTTCCATAGATGAAGCCATCTATTTCCTGGGCAGAAAATGGTGGCGCCTCCCAGCCATCTGCTTCTGAGGCAGGTACTACATCGATGTGAGCGAGCAGCAGGTATGGCACCAGGTCATGCTGTGATCCTTGCACCCAAAACAGGTGGCTGTAATTGGCCACCAATTCATGGTGAACCAAGCTTGAAGAGAACACTGTTGGGAAAACTGACACAGAATAGTCCAAGCTTAAAGAGGAAACTCCATCTGGTTTCAAATGTAAGGTTGGATTAATATTCAGTTTATTAAAAAAGTTGTATAATGTATTCTGTTAATCTAGTTGAGCTCTAGAGTCTGCTAAAAATGCTAAGGATTATATAAAGCCTGTTTAGAATGAAGGTTATAAAATGGATCTTTAAAAAAAATGCTTTTAGTTTGATCATTAAATGTAGGATCCAGCATTTTAAGCGCTTTTCCTATATTATGGAATAAAAATTGTGATATCTTGAAATTAAAAAAGGAAACAAAACTAAATGTCCTCTTTAAATATTCACAAACCCCTTTTAGACATGTCTTGACTTTTTGCACAATATAACGTTTGGATAATTTGTTAATTAGTCAATTATTCACTCACCAAAAATAGTAATGTGAAGGCTTTTTATAATCAATACTTTTTTATTATATTATTATGAATAAATTAGGGGGACTGTAGGTAGGATGCGATAAGTTAGTAGGGATATTTACTTTTTGATAAGAACCCCGTATTAAAATGAAAGGCTGTTCTTGTTTAAATTAAGCTATAAATGTATCTCAGTAGTCTGCTAGCACCTGTAGAGTGATGCACCTGGTGAACCTCGGCCTGAATTGGACTGTAAACAAATCATCAGTCATGAGGTTTAGTTAACGTTTTGCTAACGTTAGCTAAAGTTGTTAGCTCTACATGGTTTGCAGTCTTAGCATCAGCAATACAAAAAAAAACACTGGAGCATTTACAAATTACACGGTGAAGAGCTTTAACGTTGATGACGTCACGTTCACATCAGCCTTTTATTTACCTTTTCGGAGGAGCCTGTCAAACTGAAGCAGCGCCGTGGTGTTGCTCTCCTTCTCTGAGAAAGACACCGTGGGGATCCGGATAGCCTCTGGATAAATTAACATTGATAAAAACGCTAGTTAACGTCCGTCCCAGGTGTCTGCTCCACATTTCCTCCAGCGCTGTCCACACAGGGCAAAGATAATACATAATTCACCGACTATAGCAAGGGGATATTACCTTTAAAATTAGCAAGAAGCTCCTCTCTCTGGTGGTGGTCTATGACCAGCGAGAGGTTATTCGTCTTTTCCCATCGTGCGAGTTGAAGTCCGACATTAACGTCCAGTGAAAGAGTCCTGATAGATGCTATAGTAAATAACAGCAGTGCAGCTATGAGGAAACTACTAATAACGATCTTTAAAAACTTGAATATTTTTAACTTGTGCCCCGATTCTGTCATGTTGTCTGTTATGACGGCGGAAATCGTTCACTGCGACTCTTTGCAGACTGAAACTGAATTAGTTAGTTCAGGTTTATTGAATGAGAGCCACCTGCTGGCGACAATATGACTTACACTTATAATAGTCTTCATTAGAAGTGGATTTGAATATGAAGCCTAAAGATCCCTGCTGACTTTATATCTCCACGTCATCTTTTTTGACTTAGCTAGGAATCATTTACACCAAAAAGTATGAAGCAAAACATCCTTTATTGAAACATGGTTGAAATGTTTAAAAAAATACATACAAGTACAGTGACACTAACTGATTGAAAACTACACAATTTGGGTTAGGAAATAGAAAAGAATAAAAGCATTATACTTTATTATTTATAACTTAAAGAACATATTTTAAAGTCTCTGCTGAACATAGTGTTTATTTTTCCAACTACACTGACAGAGAGCACTTTGGTATCATCTATGAGCAACATATATAAAACTCTGAAGCTGGACTTTGAGGTTTGCTCCCATACAGACACACAGTCAATAGTAAAGCAATATGTGCTCCCTGAAGAGATCATAGAACCTGATCAACCTGGTTTGCATACCCCCTACAGCCTCACATCTGTATGTCGATGTACAGGATTAAGGAAAGCTTTAAGTTACTCCTGTCCAGAGATAACTGGTGTGTCCTGTGTCTCAGCCTGAAGCATAAGCCCTTCCTCACTTTCTGAACCCTGGTCTGGACTGTCCAGTAAGGCAACAAATGGATTAAATGAGTTTTCCTCAACACAAACATAAATTATATAAAGTAGGCAAGCCACAATGAAGAAAACCAAAATCTGTATATGGATGGGCACAAGGCGGCGCTCCACCTCTCGTCTCTCGAGGGTGGTGGGACTGGTGGGAGTGTCTGGGTAAATGTACTGGACGGGTCTCCCTGCTGCACCTTTAATAGGCCTCCGGCGAGTGGCACTGTAATACAACAGAGAGTTATGTGCTATTTAAGAGTGTAAGGGAATATCTATACACTTGAGTATTGCAATATTATTAGTTTGTGATCCTATATAGATACTAAGAAATACAGTATGTTTTTTTATTTAATAGTTTACATGCAAAAGTGTGCAAGACAGTGGTTAAGATTGCAAAACAAATGGTTCTATATCATGTTACATTTGATAGGGACTGTGATAAATGCAAATCCAACCGTTGCTGTTGTTTCTGTGCTTACCAGATCCCTGTGGGTGAGGCTTCCATGTTTAAAAACATCTCCTCTATTGTATCTTTCACAGGCTCTTGAGATGGCTGGAAAAAAACAGAGCAGTGTGAAAGTGGAGCAGAGAAAAAGATAAATGTGTCCCAGACAGCAGAGTCCCCACAGAGACAGAGGCCCAGCAAGCCAGGTGGAAGTAAAGGAAAAAGGTGATTGTTAATGTAATCAGAAGAGATCCGACACCTGATGGAAAAACGCTAGAATAATGGAAGTGTTACGTTTAGTGTGTGTCATTTTCTAGTTGAAGTAACACTGACGTATAAAAGGTGTTACAACAAGCAAAGTGTGTTCTTGTAGACAACACATACACCACATAAGTGAAATAGAATAAGATCAGTAAAATATATCATATGTGCCTTAATTTCCCGTTTATAAGGGGATTCCTTTGGAGTGTAGTACGGAGACTGGTTCTTCATGGTGTCCACAATGGGAGTGTCCGGCTAAAGGAATGAGGCGCAACAGGTTATGATTTAGTCGTCTGAAATTCCTGGAACCTCCAGTGAACCTCTCCCAACAACCTTAACCTCCACTAACAGTTGAGCTTAAAGTGTGACTGAACAATGTGAACACTACTGACCCTGTTGGACCGCGACCAATGTTCCTGCACATTGCTCCCATTCAACTCTCTCTCAGTGTTTGGGCTAGAAGAGAGTGACTTCCGCCTCTCCACCTGTTTTTTTAAGAGTAAGAGTACATGACTCAATGAGCTCTCTGGCTCAGTGATTACTCACAACGAAACGTGTTTAAGAACATTAACTTTCCTCTTGAACCATTTCAGTGATGCTGAAGGACTGCTGAGAGGAGATTGATGAGCCAGCATTACACACGGCTGAATGTGCTCCAGATAGAAACTGCAAGGATATTACAATAATGTTATGAAATGTAAAAAATCTAACAATCTATACACCGGTGAGATGCCCTTCATTGTAAACCAAAAACATATCCCACTGTTGGCTTGAGGACACACAATAAAGTTACAGTCTCAGCAAGGAATGCAGAGAATTTGAAATCCACAAAAGAGGTGAAACAAGACCAGCCTACCCCTGATCCTAATCCCGAGCGTTGGTCTACAGAGGATGCTTTAGTAATTCCTACGGGAATCTGTGAGCAGTGATGCCGACTCTGCTGGGATGATTTTATCACATTCTGCGAATTCCTCTTGGGAATAGGTTCCCTTTTTCTAGTAGCATGAGCCCGCTACAAAAGGTCAACCCGACACACACACAAAACATCAGTGTATCTGGAGAATTCAGCTTTACAGAATGATGCGCAACATGTGTGAACATCTGTAGTATTTACCATCCTTGATGAGAGTAAAAAGCACTGCGGGTAAACAAAATCACCATTCTGAAAACACAATACCGACACTCACAATGTAAATGCCCAAATAAACAAACAAGTTTACAGTTACAATCCATAACCACTAAGGGGCACTGTAGGGAAAGTATTAAAAAGGTAGTCTCAGCTACAAGATTTCATAAAATAAAATAAAAGTACTATACCCTAACAGAGGAACTCTAAATCATTAAACCTATATAAGTAACCTTCCTTCAATTGTTCTCACCTGGCTACTCCCTTGTTGTGCTTGGTTTGACTGTTCAGCGGTTTCTTCTTTTGCTCCTTCTGAACCTTCTGAAGCCACAGGAAAATAATAAAAAGCATATGATTAAATGATACCAAACGTACAAATGCAGTGACAAATGTACAACATGTATAGTCATACCTGACTCTCCATCCTCTTGTTCCTCCTCCTCTTCACTGTCAGAGTACAATACACCTTTCTCTACTCCGTTTACATGGCCTTGTCCTTCAGACCGTTGCAGTCTCCTGAGCTTATTCTCATACAAGGCTCTAGTGGAGGCTAGTATAGACAAACAATATTATTATATTTTTAAGTCAGGGACAAACAGACCGAGTGAATAATAAATAAAATGTTCACAACAGTGCAAACTCACCGACTATGGGCCCAGCTTTAACCCCATGTTTAAGCAGTGCAGCCTTGAGGTCATCATCAGTTAAGCAACTCTGGACCAGAATCTCTGCATCCTCCTTCTCTTTGTCCTAACAAAAACACATTTTACCGAATTACCTGAATGCTGTTTGAGACAGGACAAAGGCTGCAGCTTAAATGCCAGCAGTTTCCAGGTGTCGGATGTAGAGCATGAAAAACAGCCCGAGGCTCCAGTTCACAAAACTGTTCAAGATTCATCTAATTTAGGTCCTGTACGACCTGTAGCTTCAAGAATGTACCTATTTAAAACAGAACATGTTTAAATAGTGAACAATATTGTAAAAGTGCTAGAGGCCACGGTATCTGAGAGGGCCTGTATTATTATTATTATTATTATTATTGGATAGTGGCTTATCACATAACTATGATAGCTGCATTGATCGGCTGTAAAGCACTCTCTTTGTCACAGTTTCCCATGACAAGGTTTGAATCAGCAGTGCTTCAAGTTATCATTATTATCGATTAATCTGCCAATATTTTTAATTGAATATAGTTTGGTCTCTGTAATGTCACTATTCATTGTTGAAGAATGCCCATCCAAGTTTCACAGTGCACAGGCTGACATCATCAAATTGCTTTTTTTGCCTGTTCAACATAGGCAGCAAAATCCCCAAAGATACTCATATTTACTTTCAATAATGAGAATAATGAGTTAAACTACTTATTGGATACGAAAGTAGTTGCAAATTTACTTTATTGGCTAATCGATTAATTGACTGGAAATATCAGCATCGGTTTACAAGTGTATGGGGGGGTTTAAATGTGGAACTCTACTATGACTTTACAATATCTTATAAAAAGGGGATATTGTTAAATAAACTTAACTTAGTATGCCCAAACAGAAAGTTCCTCTGCCCCACAACACAGAGCAGAAACAACTTCCAGGCTTCAAGTGCATGTGCTCTCCTTGGCACACATAATTGAGTGGGACAGGTGTAGTGAGCACATGCACACGACTCTGTTGAAAGAAGCCAACGTCTCAAACGTCTCGTGTAAATCTATACCAACTATACAGCTGGGGGCTCAGTGGTCAACGACCTAAAATGCTACAGCAAGCTGAGAGGAGTGTTTGGTAGCAGTGACCCAGATCTTCCCCTCCCCCCCTTACACCTGCTGACCATTGGTTTACTTCAGTTCACACAAATTATTGCTATGAACGTGAACATCTCCTCATAATCAAGTAAAGTTGATGGTGTCACTGAATGCAGCATAGTTGACAAATATTGTGCAACATTGGCTATTTATTATGATGCGCCAAAGCACTTATCTGGGGAAAGCTTCTCAGACTTAGGAAAACTATATTCTGTTACTACACTGGACTCCAGTTGTGTAATGTAACAAGTACATTTACTCAAGTACCGTAATTAACTATACTGTAGGTACTGTACTTGAACCTTACTTGAGTATGTTCACGTTATACTACTTTATACTTTTACTCCACAACATTGTGTTGGCAAATGTTGTACTTTTTACTCAACTATTAATTGCACATATTACTAGTAACTTTGCAGATTTAGGTTATTAATAGAACAATTAAATCAACACATACATTATCATACATTATTATAGGCTAAGCTAACCAGTAGTGTACAAAGGAATTCAAATAAACCCCACCTGTTCAAGAAGTGATGAACACATTGATGCATCAATCATTTTTAATTTACTAAATGTAAAGTACTTCTTCCACCTCTGCTGGTCCCACAAATTGACAAATGAAATGTGGTACTTTCATCATGTTAAATCCAAAATGCAGGTCGTAATTTGCAGACAAATTTGGCGATTTTCTTTTTTGTTTACGAATATGCTGACGCAAACATGAAAGGTTTTGATAAACTCACTGCCAAATCTTGTTCTTGATCCTCATCGTCGCTAGAAAAATCCCCTGCGTTTTTCTGAGCGATGTGTTTTAAGTGCAAGTCCACATACATCTCCTTTCTGCTCTTGGTGGGTGGCAACACGACATTGTGGGCAACGAGATCTGACTTCAGTCTGGATTTAGAGAAGTGAGCTGGGTCCTCCATAAACAGAGACATGTCACAACGACGAGTCGAAGCGGAAAATGTAAAACTGTGGTACTTAGCTTTTCTTTATACTTGTATAAAAACCTCAGATGAACTAGCTGCTCGGGGAAAGCCTCTGCTGTGGTCTGGGAATCACACTGACTGATCTGAGAACAGCTGCAAGTGACGATTTGATTGACAGCTAGTAGCTAACGTTAGCTCTACATTCACTGATGGAGTAAACATACAAGCATGGCAAGCTAACATGTTACATGCTACATGCTAATGTTTTTAGCTAACTAGCTTTGAATTATTTTACATTTGAATTCAAAGTAGGACCTTCTTATTGCATGAAGATACACTTTAAAATATACTATAAAACTGATAAGGCATGTTGGCTTTGGTGAGTTTTTTTTCATTCTTTTTTGAGCTGTTATTTAAGCTGGTAGTATTAGTGACATTAGCTAGCTTGCAAGCTGCATCCAGTTTGGAAGTTTGGGGCTGTCAATTAAAAAATGTACTCCTGTTTCTATTTTTAAATTATGCTTTCAGACTTTAAAGTAGGAACATCAAATAACATGTGTACATGGACGATAGTCTCATACTTTTAATAAGTTGCTTACATTCTCAAACATAAAATACTCTAAAAACCTGATCCTTACCAGTTTGCCATTCAATCCAAACACTAAATGTCCCAATTGTATTACCTAGTATATTCAAGTGTCTAATTCATTAACAAATATTTGTATTATTTACACATGGGTCTGTTCAATGTTTGCCTTTTCTATTCAATGAATCCTATGACAACATGTATTTAGGAACCTTTTTGAAACCACACACTTTCAAAGTAGTTAAAGAATGATTTTACAGTGGAAGTAACTCCAGCCACACCAATGCCATTTAATTAATTATGTACCTTTGATCTCTAGATTTGATCTGGGCTTTCGGTGTCTCTCTGGTGCATGCTGCTTCTGCTGCATCTTTACTGGAGGGATGCATCCACGTAGAACATGTAGAAGTGGTGAGTACTTCCTTTCCTAACATCTGTTAACAGATACAAAAATAAGACACTTGTTCAGGTGATTGTCTGTAAAGGAGTGCGTGCCAAAATGCTTTCCCCCCCCCCAACCAAACAACTACAGCAGGCATCTGTTCCCACTAGTGCAGGATTATCTGAAAAACTTGCTGTAGAAATCAAAATATCAGTGGTCAAAATACAACTCAGTGAACTTGAGTCCTGGAACAGGCTTCTGGTGCTTTGAGAGATCTTATCATTATGAAATAAGTGAAATCCCCTGGTATTTTGGAATGAAAACCTGAGTCATGGTAAGCAACGCCAGATGTCTATATAAAAAAAACATGATTATAGAACCTGTTTGAACAACCGTGCAGAGTAAAACCTAACAACCGATACCCCCCTAACATCTGGTACTGAAGTACAGCTGATTCACTGGCAGTTATCCTGCTTCATTAAACAGGTTCTTGATTTTTGGGAAAACAGTTGGTGCTACAAATAATATTACAATGGGGAGGCTTTTAAAGCAAATTGTCCCTTCTTGTTTTGCTTCAGGTGATGCAAAAAAACACAAAACAAATAGAAATAATAAAAATAAAAAAACATAAGTGTTCTCCCAGGATTGTGTTTCTTGAAAACCACTTTATGCAAGTCAAAACATAACCAGATGAAGTCAAATGTATCCCCTGAGAAATAGATTGTTTTGTTTGTCTCTTGCTAAAACTACAAAATGACTAAACTATATTTAATTAGATGCCTCTTCCATCTCGCTCATTTCTGCCTTGAAATATGAAATGACAAGTCAGCAGGTGTCTACATCGCATTGCAGTGATATTTGTGTTTGTGTTGAGCAGACTTGATCTCCCGCTGAGCTGTTTACTGTTGACAACATGATCTGTACCATTTTTAGATAAAATCAACACATTGTGATAGGAGAAAAACAACATTGGTTCTCAGTAGTTGCCTCCAGAGACAGGAGGGGATTGAAATTGTGCTTTTATTGATGTATAAGAAAAATAATAATTGTATTTGATACTTTTTCGAGCTATTTTGCAGGGCCACATATTTCATAATGATACACAGTGTTGTAGCTTCTGCTAATGATTTAATTTAGAGCAGGTAGGTCGGGAAACTACTGCTTGGTATGTTAAAGGTTCCCTGTGAAGTTGTTGACCTCTAGTAGTGATATAGAGTTGTTTTTATATAAGTGGGTTCCCCTTTACTTGTGCTTGGGCAAAGAGATGTACAACAAGTCTTGTCTGTGGTTTCACACTATAGCAGTCATCAACAGGTGGTGGTAACATGCCAAGATATCCTGCTGTGTTTTATGTATTTTGTCATGCTTCTTCGTTGGTCTGTAAACACGTTTTACTGTTATGTATTTGAACATATCAAAGCGGGGAAAAACATATACAGTAGATTTAAGTTAGGATTGAAGCATTTCACATTAAGACACTTTCATTGATTGTGTTAAAAGGCATACAAAAGGTTTACGATTATTATACTAGAAGTCTAATTTAAATACCTCCTAGTTTAAAGTCAAGAGACATTCGACAGTTATTGAGGTCAGAAGCCTGAATGCTGTTGGAATCCTTTTGTAAAGTCCACTTGCCAGGGAGGGTGTAGGAGCCATAGAGGCCACATTTGGAGGTCTTTATACAAGAGCTGTGATGGCTCAGCTGGCTAAAGTGCACACCATGGACCAATGATGATACAGTTTAAAAGTATAGTCTTGTTTCCTCCACTTCTGGCTTCCATCAAAGAAGAGAAATAAACATATTTTAATCATAATAATTATTGAATAGTAAGCTCTAGCACTAAGTCAACCCAATAGTACTAGAGTTGCACAGATTTGAAATTCGTAAATGTTATTTTATTTGAATAAAATGTAAGTGATATTGCTACAGCTCGACACGTTATTTTAGTATGTTCAGGTTTGTAAAGCTCTATTAGACAGTATATTGTTTTAACTCAAAGTATGTATTTGTCCCACAAAAGTGAGATACAAAGAAAGATGAATTATTTAGAGGTTGTTGGCTACCATTTTATTTTACTATTTTAGATGCTACAAAAAGCTGGCCTGTCTAGATGACACAGAAGCTCAATTTGATAAATATTGATGATAATTAGGTTCTTATGTTTGGATTCAGTTTTTCATTGACTAGTTTGAACAGTGATAAATACCATTTGCAAATAGTGGAGAATTATATTCAAATAGTGTCAAAAAAATCTTCAGAGCAGTTCTTTGGGTGACTATCCAGTGTGTATCCAATGGCTTTGAACCCTACATGAAATGTTAGAACAAACTCACATAGGAATAGAAAGCCATAAGACACAGTTGTGGTTCAATTTGAAGACAAAAATACAAAATCAGTGCCAGTTGGAAAAAGGCTGAAAGCTTGATAACAGAAAGAGGGGGAAAAAAGGACTGAGCTGCAGAAAACATTCACAATTTAAAACTCACATGGGCATGAATAATTAACCAAAGGAACTGTAAGTATTCATCTGAGGCCTGGGGGAATATAATGAAACTGTCTTGTTAGTCTTCAGATGGAATAAATTGTATTTTTTATAGCACAAACTCAAATAAATGGACCCCTACTCAATCCTTGAATCTTACAGAAATACCCTGCCAGCTATTCAATCCCGCTGGGGGATTTACAGAGTAATCTTTGATTAAAAATGCAGTTTTAGATCAATGTCCACAGGGAAAAGGTGCAATGTTAATCAAAAGGATTCAGTTTCTGAATTCAGAGCAGATTACATAAAGTATTTCTATACTCTGCAGCAACCCTCTGCCCATTTCTACAAGCACAAAGAAGATCATTACATCAGCATTTTGATTCAACCACTGAGCAAAGATAGCAGTTTTTATAAATGAACAACATATTTTGTGCACATATAAAGTTAATGTTCTCTATGCAGTGGCTCTTTCGCCTATTTAATCAAAGCCATCATACTGATTAGGCACGCATATTTTGTGCATAGAAACCCTACTATGCTTGATTGATTTCATTATAAGTTCAATTATACTCCTATGACTCTTTAACCTTTTAAGAAGGCAATACAATGTTCTAATATTGGACTCAAACACTAGACTGTTTACCACTTTTTCTAAACAGTAGAAATTGCTTTGGACCATTTTCAACCCCTCAGTGAGCAGAGACTCAGCGCTGGAGCTATGCAGGCCAAATCTGCTCACCCAGATGTCTGCTCAGAAAACAGTAGCCTTTATAAAAACATGAGAAAACCTTGTGGAGAGAGGAAAGGCGCTACTATAGAGGACAGAGGAGGCATTTGTTGACATTGTATCAAGTGCAACGCTGAGATATTTGAGGCACAGAGGGGCCAGGTATTTGTCCGTCAGAGTTTCTTGTGCTTTTGCTGTCTCCAAGTCAAACAACAAAAGCCCCATTGAAACAGCCTCCCTTTTTTTTTTCTTCTCTGAACAAGCACACAAAGCTTCCTGTACTAGACTGCAACTGTCCAGTACTGAGAACCACTTCTAGTCTTACTTGTATGCACCTGTTCAAGAGCAAAGGAGTATATAAACACTTTGGGGGAAAGTTTCACATATTTGAGCTTTCCCTTACATTTGCCTTTTTCCATTTGAATGCCAGGTGCCCTAACTTTATCAATAAACGTCTTACTTTGTTCTTAAGAGAACCAAATCAAGCCAATGGTGATTTATACACTTTAGTCAGCCTGAAAAAACATTGAGCTGTTAACACACGATTAAGATTCATGATTTAATGGTCTCACATTTGCTAGGTATCCACATGACCTCTGACGGAGAACATTAACTTCAGATAAAGGGAAAGTGTTTACTTGATTAGCCTTTTTCCAGGTTCGAAGAACAAACCCGTTGCCACTGAGCTCCAGGGAGCCTGTTCTCATGCATGTCCCAGCATAAATTAGTAAAGCCACTGTTTCAGACTCAGTCCAGACAAGAAGGTGAATCTCAGCCACAGGGAGGATTATCTCTAATCCCTAGACATGGTCCCTCTCTGCTGGGAGGCAGTTCGGGGAATCGTCTGTGTCCAGATGTTTTTTTATTGGATTTAGATATTTGTTATATTATAAAACATTCCTCTGTTCTTTTGAGCAATGTAGACATTTTTAATAAGATTTAGATGCAAAGCTATAACAACACAGCAAATGACTAATCGACATTTAGAACTAGTCTTGAATATAAAGATAAAAGGGTGGCACCTGATTTCTTATCCATGCAGTACTCTTTTTCCTATATTAGAAACACAACTTACCTCCTTCCACAAGATGAACCAAACACATTGAAACACTGCATACAACACATGAAAGCCCCAGAGTGTCAGTAAATCAGTGCCCCACTGTCATTCTTTACAATAAAACGGCTATTTTTGCCCCGTACACTTTACACTTCAGAGAGTAGCGGTGACGTGCATTTAGTGCCGGATACATTCTTATGCTATAATTCGGACTCTTACCTCTTTTTCCCTCTGCTGCGTCCCTCGCTGGAACGAGTATATGGCATCCCCTCAGCCTAATACTGTATGGAGAGACAATGGGTAGTGGGGGGGGGAGGAGTTACTATGTGAGCAGGAGCGAGAGTGTGGAGACAGGGGGGAGTAAAAGCAGAATGAAAACTGTGAGAGGATAGAGAGGAGAGAAAGAGAGAGGCGAAAGGGGGCTCCGGAGGGAGATCACTCGCTCACAATTCTCTCAATCCACAACTCTGACGAAACGTTACATGAATGGCAATTCTTGAACCCCCGCTCCCCCCCCCCCCCCCCCCCCCCCCCCCCCTCCCGCTCCTCAGATGCGATGTCAGAGAAAACAGCAACTAGAAATCCCTCTTCACATGGGAAATGTAAGGAAAAACAAGAGACTGTGAGAGAATGGGTCCTGGTTTTAAACAAGTCTCCCTTCTTTGGCTTTCTCTGAATGAGTTCTTAAGATTTCAAGTTGGCAGAGTGCCCATGAGTCCTGGATGGAAAAGGATAAAAGAAGGGCTGAGGTAGGGGGGCTGTCTATTGTGTTTGTTCCCTTCCTTTCAGTCCTGGCACTCTAGTTGATCTTTGCAGCCAGTTGCTGAATATTCCAGTCACTTATCCCTCAGTTGTGTACAGTTTTTTTTTTTTTAAATACATTTAATCTGTATTGATTATGCTTTCTCACACTGATGATAAAAACATTGGAGTTGAGAGCCTGCACATACTGACAGTACTGACATGTTGGGTCTAACTAAAAGACCCAGGACCGAAAAACGAACCAAATGGCGGTGGCTTCAAGTCCGCACTGATCTGAAGACCCTGGTGTTTTTCACAGTCATTTTATTTTGGGCCTCTTTTCTTTGTCTCCCTAACAGTCCATCACTCGTGGAGGGAGAGTCCAGCTCTGCCTGGTGAATCTGGGATGAAGACAGCAGGTGCTGTTGCCCCTCTCTGAGCCACATTCACTCCCAGCTTTCTCCCCCTCTATCCGTTTCCTCTGCTTACCCCCCCCCCCCCCCCCCTCCTCCCCCTGTCAATGTGAGGAGGGGGGGATAGATAGGGAGAATGAGCTACTGTATAATGAAGCACACCCGGGGAAAAGATACCGTTTGTTGAAGGTTTTAACCAGTGATGTGTTAATAACGTCCTCCTGATTAGAATGGCTGATGAGCTGTGTGACACAGAGCAAAGGAGAACATGCATCCCTTGTCAGTCACCACTGTGCTTCTCACCGCTGCTTGTGCTGCATCAGTGCCGCAACAGAAGCCTTGTTTTCACTCACAGTCCACCCTCCTCCTCCTCCTCCTCCTCCTCCTCCTCCTCCTCCTCCTCCTCCTCCTCCTTTCCCCACAAACCCCTTCCTACCCTCTCTCTGTCTTCCTCTTGCTTTCCCTCAAATAGACACACAGGCTCAGTTCATTACTATTCACCAGGTTTCACTAAGACACGCATCGTTGCTCTGCTCTCTTCAACTGTGTTGAGAGAGGCGGAGGGAGAGAGAGTGCAGGGGAGAGGTAGAAGAAGGTTAAAACAAGAGACATCTTATGATCGAAAAGAATAATTCACCATTGTGTATCCTGTGTGCGGAAATGTGTACAAACATTTTACCAGACAGCTGCATGCATGAGTTGTTCTCTACAAGGCTAGTGCAGTCCTCAATGCAGAAATCTGTTTTCCTCTGAGGGCTTTTGAATTCATCACTTGCCATCATGAAATCCTCCGTGGTCGTCAAGTCTATCACAACATTCAAGTTATTATCTGTGCGGATACTGACAAGCATTTCATCCATGAAAATAGGCACTATGGTGGATTTCTATTCCTGTGTTGGCTGAGCTTTCTATACTCATCCATTTCACACAAAAAAACTACTTCAATATGAAACTAATCCTTTGTTATGCTATATTTTTACTTTACCCGAGTCAGAAGATTACAATGAATCCTTTATTCATAGCAAAATCATACAGGAGGAGGAACTGCTGCAAGGGTAACCTCCACATCAAACACCACTGCAGTCAGACACTTCACCCCAAATTGCTCCTGTGGGGAATGTCCACAGTATTGAGTATGTAAGTCGCTTTGGATAAAAACGTCTAACAAGTAACATGTAATGTAATAAAATCATAAAAATGTGATTGCTTGGATAAGAGACCCTCTGCCAGAGGATATCAGTTGCAAAAGCTATTTGTTTGTATTTTTCGCCTTAAGCTGATGTTCAGCCTTGTAAACTTGTTCAACTTTGTGCAATATGTGCTATATGTGCAATATATATATGCCTTTAATAACTGTGTAATTTATACCTGGCTGCTAAACCCTTGTTACTGTTACAAGGTATGTATCTTGTATTTTGTAAATTGTGTAACTTGCTGCTGTTAAATACCGTAAAACTATGTGCAATATGTGCTTTATGTGCAATATATACTTGATATACATATGCCATCTTTAATGACTGTAACATATACCGGGCTGCTAAATCCTAAGAACTGCTACAGGATTTGATTTGTAGATTTGATTTGTTTTTGATCTGTATTTTTGAAAATGATGTAACTTTTTATCTTTTTTTAGCATATTGTTTATTATATTATAACTTAGTAATTTTTTTAACACATTTAAGATATGCAACACTAAGCTGTCTGTGGCTCTTTCCTGCTGTAACGCTGCAAATGTCCCCTCTGTGGGACTAATAAAGGTATTCTGATTCTGATTCTGATTCTGAAATGAGAATGCACAGATATACACACTCATAACGAGTATTTGAATAGTTTTCTTCCTCTTCAATGAAATTAGACTAAATATCTTTAGTCCCTTCACGATTGTTCTTACAAACCAGGCCAGGCTTTTGGAGATTGAGATGGACTGTGAGTGAAAACCTTGTGAGCTCCACTTGAGTGGCACCTGATGAGTAATATATTCCAGGATTTGTTGTAACATTTCAAAGAAGAGCCAACCCTTCGCTTGTAAATCCCACTGAGAGGATTTAATGTCAGCTTTACGGCATCAAAATAAAAAAATTGGAACAGGTTTTAAACACATATCTGAAGATTAGTACAATTTGGTTTGAAAAGCCTTTCATAGCTATAGTGCTATAGTTTAAACTAGTTATACACTTTTGTTCAGGTTTTACATGATGTGAGGCGGTCAGAAAAGCACTTACTGCAGGTCGGGGTGCCAAACAAAGTAATATATTCATGAGGACATATATTGTAACCATCATTAACAGCATTGAAGTTGCATATGAAATACGGTCCAAAAGATAAAACATCACTCATTCATACGGAGTGTAGAGTGGGGATTGGCTGACAGAAGCCATTATCTTCGGAGAGCTCCAGATGTGATCGGCTGCTGCACTTTTAGGAGTCCTGGGTGGGAATTCCTGATTGAAGTCTTTGGATAAGCATTACGCTCCACTGAACTTACATTTCCATTCACATAATATTAAAGCCTTTACTGCTTGAGAATAAGGCTTTGCACTCAGTCCAATATATTACAACTAATGACATTCTGAAAGACCTCATGTGCACACACCAGAATACAAGCGCAGCCGTCTTTTAGGATTCATGATGACTCTGGACTTTTATGAAACAGTTGCCCCTGCTCCTGATGTCCAACCCTGACTTATAAACATGTCTACTACTAACATGCAATCTAATACTTTTTGTGAAAACATAATCCCTTTTTTTAATAAGGAAGGGGGGGGGGAAAGGAAACGGTAACTCGTAACTTTTTTTATAAACATAATTGAGTAAATTCTTTCAAAACTCTTCTTTCTCAATGTATTTCATTACTTTCCCAACAATATTTGCTTTGTTTGGAATCAGCTTGAGGCAACGTGATTTTTTGTTATTATTGAATGTGTAGGCACACAGCACTAATCTGAAGATCCTTTTGTCTTTACAGTATTACAGTCTTTGTTTGGGCCTCTCTTCTATGGTCTTTGTCTTCCTAACAGCCCATCACAAGGAGAGTAAAAGTGTTCCGTCTAAAGACAATATTAAGTGTTGCATGCTGTTATCATTCCTCCAGTACAACATGTATTTCTTATGCACTTTAAGTGTACATGAGGAGACAGACATCAACAGTCCTGGTGCTGTGCAGAAATACATTTCAAACAGCAGTTGGTGAGTAAAGTTGGTTTCAAAGTTGCAATTGTTAAGTACAAAATTGCACTGCAGCTCACCTCCAAAAATACTGGAAGGATACAAACATCTTTTTTTACCACAATTGTTACCATATTTTAAAGATATGTATTTGATTTTCAAACTCAGACTGCTCCTCATATGATATTACCTTTAGTTGAACTTAAGATAAACAGGATGAATGACTACAAAAAGAAAGAACTCGTGGATGTGAACCTTTCCTTTAAAGTCACGAAAAGTTAAGCGTAAGATATTAGTCATTTGATCATACAATTTACAGTTTACCTTTTATTTAGAATGCAAACAAAACCAACAAATAAAACACAACAAGCATTTAAAGTTGTCAGCACTTGCAAATAAGTAGGTCATACTTTTAATAAAGCACAGCAGAAGGATATAGAAGCATTTCAGCCCAAGACTTTTCCCAACGTTTTGGACATTTGTGGGAGTGACGCCTCTTAAACAGCAGCCAGGTACCGGCCAGTTACAAGCCTGCTAATACAGATCATCACCATGCTCTCATGTTTTCCATCAAAATATAGTTGTGAATTGTTAATAGCGAATATAAACATAGCTTTTTACAGACAGATGGATGCTGATGTCCTATACAACAATTCAGTTTTAAGTAAACAGTGGCTAAGTTGTTATTCGTTACTTATTACTTTTAAAATGCTAATAATTAGCCTGGAGAAAGCCACCTAAAAAGTTTTAAAGAAAGGATTTCACATAAAAGTTTCTTTTTTTTCTCTATCTCTCTCTCTCCCTATCTCTCTTTCTATCCCAGTCTCTATCCTCTCTCAATAATTATTCTTAGATTACTTTTTAATAGCCCAATGTACACACTTCTTCAAGTGCTTTGTTTTTGATCTGCTCCACCATGAGCTAGTTTGCAGGCACACAGCCTCGTAGAGTAGCACTGTTTTGCCCCGCAGACTTGTCTGTTTGCATTGCTCATATCCTTGGCTCTATTTTGGGCCTGAGGAGATGCATTGGGGGTACACTGCAGGCTAAGGCGACTGACGGGAGAAATATGGATATGTGGCGGACAAATATGTTATTGCTCCAAGAGAAGCTTTTATAATGTCAACTTAAGCTAACCCTCTCACTTAATGCATACTGATTCATGTATGCCTGTCTAACTTGCCAAGCATTAAACCAGAAATATATATTGTGACTTCCACCTTCTCGTAGGTACTGTAGGTGGATGGATGGATTTAAATCATTAAATAAAACACATCCACAGGCTTATAATTACATGTATTGGGCCTTGGAAGCATTAGCATGTAATCGATTGCATTTAGTCTTTTTTTGTAACATATGGCAGCATATGCTTTTCTCTGCAGGCCATACAAAGAAACACAGTGTATAGATACAGTAGGGCTGCTCGATTATGGCAAAAATCATAATCTCGATTATTTGGGTCAATAATTGATATCACGATTATTAAAAACGATTTACTTTGAAAACATCCATTTATTGAAAAGAATATGTCAACAGTATGTTTTTAACCCTGAACTTTAAGTATAATTCAACTGAAAAACCAATAAAAAAAATGAAATACAAATTAATTACATTTTTTTAAATTAAAATAAATAATCGTTTTATTTTGATTATGTTGTTTTCATAATCGTTGCAAGCCAAAATCGTAATTGCGATTCAAATACGATGAATTGAGCAGCCTTAAGATAAAGTAGAACTGGGGGGAAAGAGGAGAGAGATTCAGATTAGGATTCCTGTCACATAGTCATGGCAAGTCTTAAAGGCCTCTGGTTGAGAGTTGGCTAAATGTCAGCCTATGGAGATGAGACAGAGAGGAGCAAGGCAGTGCTGTTGTTGTCCTATTTAAACCCTGTTTCTGATGTCTTGTCTCTTTAAGTGGCTGTCATCAACAAACTGCGTCAGACTTAAAAAGAGATGCTGTGTTCTGTGTCTTTGAGAGATAGACGGAAAGCTACATTCTCTTTCTAGGCATCCCTGATTGATTGTGGCTTGAACTGTGGATGAATGCGCTGCTTTGACACCATCTAGTGTTGAAACTTTGTGTAGAATTTTTTTTTTTTCCTTTGGTTTTTCATTTGACTGTGCGGTGTTGCATGTGTAGTTTGGCACTAAAAGGCTGTTTTGTTCGCTGAAGGGGAAACGTTTATTTGTGCTCACTTGAAATCTGAGTAGTAATGTACACAAGGTCTTTTGGGTAAAATTGGAGACTTCTTGTGGCTTGCAGTTTAACTTTGAAGTGGACATCATTTTGAGACATTTTAACAATGTTAATGAACTTTTTCTGGAACAACACCAAATATAATTTCAATCATATTATTTCTCAAGTGTGCTTACACTGGAAGAATAAGTAAAACTGCAATAAATACATTAAAAAATAAAGTATTTACTACTACTAAAAAATGTTGAGCAACTGGCCTACTCCTCTTCCTTATCAAACCTGCGTGAATAATAGATGCATAAAAAAACAATGTCTTACTTCAGTAACTAGAAGTTGCTGTTGATTTTTAACACCCCCTTGTACATCTTTAAGATTGTGTTAGTTGACAATTACCTGGAGAAGTCATCTTGTGTTGCTTTATCTCAAGAAGAGGAAGCAGATGTTAATGAATGCCTTTTGTATAAACACGCATATTTCTCAGGGTTTAGTACCTTTCCAGCATCTTCACCTTGCAGCGCACATCGGCAAATCAGTTACACAGCTAAGCTCAGTGTCAGTGTATAGGCATATGATTCACAGCGGGAAGGAATACAGTCAAAGAAAATGTCATATTGAGTAGCTTAAATCAGACCGCTACCATATGTAGTTGTTGCCTTTATCTATTTGAAGACAAATTAATGTTCAATGTAGTTAATCCGGTACCAAGAAAGAAGCATGTATTACATAATTATTTGACAACTAAGACTTGTGTTATCATCATGCAAAATATAATATAACAAGTTTCTTTAACAGTGTCAGGGTCTTTCTTCAAAAGTTTAAAGATAACTAAATCCACACTATCAGTAATAAGCCTGTGTTGCGATGTCTTTAGTTTCCTTTTGCAGGAAGCCCATATTTGGCTACAACCACCGGAGCTTTGCTTCTCCTGTGCAATCATTATAGAGATTAGGTATTTAGTCTTTTCTTTTATTCATACCTCTGAGGGCCAGGCAGTACAGCATATATATACATTTAAAAAAACATGTATAATCCATAAAACAGATTCACACTTTCTTGTCATAAGGGAATCATGTACTTAAGATGCCTCCTCTGTGTAAATGAATATCAGCACCACATTTACAGAGTACCATATTTCAATCTCATAGAGGCATTAGATGATAAGCCAGGGATCATGAAAGTCGGATGTCTGTGGACAACTGATTGAAAAATCCATGGCAAAGCATCTAATAGCTGTTGAGACTGACTATAGCCTTCCACAGAGCCACATTGCTATGGTGGCTTTAAAGGACAATTAAAGAGTTTAAACCATTGTTGGCACACTTAATATCTTGGACATGAATGTATTTAGTATAACACCATATAGATCTACAAAGCTGGAATAAGGCTACATGAGAAGTAGGGCTGAAGTCTTGAATAGATTTCATAACGATAGATTATGATAGGATATTGCAGTCACGGATGAAAACCTTGCTTTGCATTTGATAAAACCCTTAATGAAATAAAATGTATGTATCAATTATTATTTTCACATCATTTTATTGCACATTAAAAAAAATATACATGTTGCATCCAAGCTCTTTTTGTAATATGGTTGTCCAGGTTTGAAACAAAAGATGACCTGTCCATGTGCGTCATTTGTTCCTGAATGACACATGTTCCATTTGATATGGTTGGAAGTGCCATGACACATAAATGCACACTTTCGAGTAGCGTTTCAACACAGACTCTTTTTCATTGCTAATCATTGACACATTTGAAATCATATTATTGTTGGAAGCATCTCCACTTCACCCATTAACTCAAGAGGACATCCTTTTCAGTTAGGCAATCCAAAGAGGAGGGCACTTAATGCTTTAAAAAGATCGAGAAACTCATACCACTCCAAAAAGCATCTTCCAAAACTTCACAGAGCTGCTTTCAAATATTGAAATCGTAATACTAAAAAAAAAAACCTTGGCTGTGGGTTTCGTCGGTCTTCACTGTGGTCAAGATGTTTTTGGATGAGCGGATCGTGACTCTGTTCAAAAGGAATGCCCATCACACACTGACCTACTGGAGTGTTTTCTTCAGCTTTGGACTATGCATTGCGTTCCTTGGACCTACAATTTTGGACTTGCAATGTCAAACTAACTCAACACTCAGTCAGATTACCTGGGTCTTCTTCGCCCAGCAGTTCTGCTTGTTGATTGGCAGCTCTATTGCTGGTGTTTTCGAGAAGTCGTAAGTATAATTCCCCCTACCGTCCAGGTGAATATTCTGTAAACAATGGACCATCATTAAAAGAGTATTTGTCTCTTTTTTTTTTTTTTTAAAGGTTGTTCAGGGCTCTAAGTGCCTTATTTGTCTCAGCTCTCACCATCTCTATAATATTTGCCATAATCCCTGTGTGCAATAATGTTCTCGCGCTCGCCATCGCTATGGCTGTGTCTGGGTTTGCGATGGGCATTATTGACACCATCGCTAACATCCAACTGGTGACTATCTATCAGAGGGACTCGGCTGTTTTCTTACAGGTAAAAAAAACCTGGAGTACCTTTCTCTTAATCTGTAGAAATACTGACATGATGGCGTGTGCATTCATTGAATAACTATCAGCAGATAAATATAGTATTATATAGAATTTATTAGGCTGTGGCGCAGTGGACTCGTGTGTAGGTGTTCGGATCAGGGGAGCACAGGTTCGAACCCCACTGCAGTCAGCATGTCGTTGTGTCCCTGGGCAAGACACTTCACCCCAAATTGCTCCTGTGGGGATTGCCCACAGTATTGAGTGTGTAAGTCGCTTTGGATAAAAGCGTCTAACAAGTAACATGTAATGTAATGTAATTATGTGTTATTTGTCTTTTTTTTTACAAATATACTGTAGGAAGCTAGCACGATGTTCTATGCAGAATGTTCAGCAATCTATTTTTTGTAAAGTTATGAGGCAATTATATTATGACAAACACAGTAAGTTATGTCTTTGACCTTTTGTATTCTACATTTTTGCAGGCTCTTCATTTCTTCATTGGGTTCGGGGCCCTAGTGAGCCCACTGATTGCAGACCCCTTCCTCTCAGAGACGGGCTGTGGGAATCACACGGGGAATGCGACAGAGACCACATATCATCACAGGAACATGCTGAAAAACAGTCCGATTGCAATGCACGATATAACTCAACTGCCCCACCCAGAGGGAGGGGAAGAGTCCAATGTGCACTATGCCTTCTGGATCATGGCGCTTATCAATGTAAGACACTACCCACATTGTAGATGTGCAGGAGAAGAGTTAGGATTTTTCTTAATTTCTTAAACCAATTATTTTGTGTGAAAATAAAATGTGTGCCCCCTCAGCTGCCCGTGCCCCTCGCAGTCCTGTTTCTGATGTATCGGGAGCAGCTGATCCCATTCTGCTCCAGTGGAAGTCCTCGTCTTCTGGACAAAGATGAATTAGCAATGGAGAACCAGCAGGGGGCCGAGGGCACGGATGTGGAGCAGAAGGAACATGAAGCTGGAGGTAAAGATGTGGAAGAATAGATTTTTATACAGAACTCATATGAATAATGCATACATCTTAAGTGGATTTTAAGTCAGTTCAGATGAAAGAAAATCAGAATAAATGCATTTTGTTCACTCCAATCTGTCATTGTTGACCTTACAGGTCATGGGGATATCTTCAGCTGCTGTAGGAATGGTAACCTGAGCGGGATGCCTGTATCCTTCTTCATGATTCATATCCTTGGTGGGGGTGTGCTCTTCATGACCGATGGCATTGTGGTGAGTGACGGGTGTGGATAAAAGATATGAAGTGCATTTCAGTTATTGCTCAACATACTTTAAAAAAATCCAAATAGAATATCTGCTTCACATAGAAATCTCATAATGGATCACATGAAAGAACCTGCATTTTTCTTTCAGGGTGCATACGCCGGCTTCGTGTACACCTACGGTGTGTCACCACCTTTGTCATTGCCTAATAAGACAGCGGGTTACCTGGCCAGTATATTTTGGGCAGCCATCACTGTTGGACGTCTTTTGTCCATTCCTCTAGCGTACCGTTTCCAGCCTGTGAGACTACTCATGTTCAGCCTGGTAATGCCAATTAAACATTTAGAGCGCTGTAACATTACAGATCAAACACATTTAAACTAAGAAGTCAAACATGTAATTGATAACACTCTCTCTTTTTGTTTTTACAGGCAGGTGCTATTGTTACTTGCTTGATGCTGCTTATTTTCTACGACAACCGCCCCTTTCTTTTTGCCGGGACCGGTTTATGTGGGCTTTTCCTCAGCTGCATATTCCCCTGTATGCTCGCCTATACTGAAGACATCCTTGATTATCAGGGTATAATGATGTTTTCACAGCAGATTCAATGAATTATAACACAGTAATGTAATAAAAGCAAGGAGAGGATATGAACCATACAATACTTGTTTGCAGGATGTGCAACGTCAGTCCTGGTGACATCTGCAGGAATGGGAGAGATGGTAATGCAGGTTGTGGTTGGCTCAGTAAGTCTAATTAATATCTTCATTATTTAAAAACAATTATGTGCAGAAGTCGAGAAATACGATTTGTAATTGCAAAAATCCCTAGTGGAGATTTCGATTAGTGTTCAGTAGTTTATTGTTGGTTTATTGTCCCCAGATTATCCAGAAAGGCAGCTACAGCTTCCCGCTATGTGGAGTGGTAATCGCCTGCATTGGTTTTATTCTCTTCATTGCTCTCCTCTTGTTCAGTCGAATGCACCGAAATTACCTCACAGGTACGGTATCAACTAGCAACCTCAAACTGTGCTGCATATGGTTTGTTTTTATTATTTTCACACTCATGCTACCTCTGCATCCCAACAGGAACATCGAAAAAGTCCACCATGGTGGAGGAACCAGCAACAGAGCAGAATGGATCTGCAAAAACAGAACAGAAAGAGGAGCCAGAGAGCAGCTGAGAGGAGCAGCAGCTGTGTTTTGTCCTCTACTGGCTACTGTAGAGAATAAAGTATTACAACAATCCATCTTCAAATATGTTTTACCTAAAGACTACTAAATGCACATTGTGTTGATGAACTTTTATTGTCCTGGAAATTAGATATGTGCGACATAGATAGTGTGCTGCTTCTTGTTACAATTTACAATACAAGGATTATGATGATTTGGAATACTTTTAAATATCTAAATTGTTTCGTTTTGATTGTAATCTCTTTTTTCATATTGTTCAATGTGTTTTGGCGTATGTACTTGAATATATAAATAATGAATTTGTGTATTAAAACAATTCTACTGAATGGTGAACATACTGTAGTTTTGATTGATTCAAAGACAGTTCTGAGAGTATAATTTATATTCGACTGCAAGGAAAATAATGTAGATGCATACAACACACATGCAACAATTCAAATGTTTATTTTCTTTGCTTTCAAAATGGACTTGTCAAGGTTACAGCCTCTGGTTTTACATTGTCAAACATCCAATGTGCAATGCGCACCTTGCACTCAGAGAAGTTGCCCCGTGAATACTAAGAACAAATGTAAAACAGAATCCTCCAGCCTTTGAACAGTTAACCAGTCAATCTATAACTTCAGATTTAGGACCAGTTGCAACAAGAACAGGAGGTGTCGAAGACCAGACCGGGAGCGCAGTTCTGAAAGTAGGTCTTGCCCATACTGCAGTTGTAGAATTGGTTCTTGTTTGTTGGGTCGGGGTACATGCCACTGGCTTTTTTAGCGCAGAACTGGCTGTCCATGCCCTTGGTGCCCGAGGCCCCACCAGAGGAGCTGCCTCCGCTGGAGCTGCCTCCGCTGGAGCTGCCACCGCTGGAGCTGCCTCCACTGGAGCTGCCTCCACCTCCTGCGATAGGAGGAAGGGGAATGGCAGGAGGCGCGCAGGCTGGAAAACACCACAAATTGATGATTTAATAACATTTAATTTCCCTGAAAACACTATGGTTCACGCTGATCACAGATATTACAATTCTTACAAGCTTGTTCCAGATTAAGGCCCTGTTTGAGAACATTAATCAATGGATATTTTCCCTGGTTACAGAAAGTGCCCATGTAGTCATCCATGTCAAGAGTCCACACCATGGCGCCTCCAAAGTTGTTCTTCTTCACCCAGTCAACCTACCAACGGACAGAAGGGGGCATTGTGGTAAGCATTTTGAAATAAAAAACAAAGCAATTTCATCTGAGCTTGACATTGAAATACCCATTACCACCATACTTTTTAGTTCCACATTCGGGGTAATTTGTAGTATGCAAGCCAGCATACCTTTCTGGCTATACTGACGCACAATCTGTTACACAGTGGATACATAAGAAAGAGGGATGAGCTCGAGTCGCAATGTAATGACAAAATAGTATGCCCCAAGTGTAGGTCAGCTGGAGTAGCCATTATAAAAGAAAAAAGAAAAAGATGTGATTTTAAAATGGACTCACACAGTAGCTACAAACTGCAACATCGGCAAACATACAAAAACTGGGGATCGAATAAAAATATCTAATACGTTTGTTCCTGTCACTTTCTGCTGCAGCACTGAGGAGAAACTTTCCAATTGTATAATAATAATTCTTGACAGATGGAAAGCTTTTTTAGCTCGGAGCTTATTCATAACAGCCAACAGATTGGCCTGTCAAACGGTAAAACAAGTATTCTGTGCAGTTCTGTTCTGTACCTTGATCTTGAAGCTCTTCATGTTGTCATAGCCCACCCACTGGTTTCCCTTGTAGGCATATGGCACATCCTGGGCCTGGTTCCAAACCTCAGTTGCTCCGTCTTTCAAAAAGCCACAGATCTGTAATTTTACAAAGGAGTGCGTTAAGGACTAAGAGCTAAATTAACTTTTTAATATTGAGTCTGTTATACTGTGTAGACCAACTTGCTCTGCTATAAAGCATACAAACGAATACACACTGAACCACCATCATCATTCAAGATTAATTTCTTGTACTTTATAAAAATATGCAGGAACCGTACCTCAAAGTAAGCGAGCTCTCCAGCCTCCTGTGTGTACTTTCCTGGAGTTCCAGCACCAGCAATAGCTGCTCCAACACCATGGTTAGATGGGCTCTTAAGAGTGAACGTGTTGCCATATGTGGGGAAACCAACAATGAGCTTCTCAGCTGGGGCTCCTTGGCTCTTCCAGTAGTTCATGGCATAATCCTGGAACAAAGGAGAAGATATACCTGCCTCTGGAACTTCAAAGCTTTTGTGTATGCTTTAAATGTAGTTGCATTTAAAGCTTGCAGACTGCAGGTGGATTATTTATACAAGCCCAGGATGGATCATAGATTCAAACATTATTTTTGAAGATGTTCACGCACTCACCACGTTGAAATAGATGAAGCCACCGTGATCCTCTGGGCTTTTGAAGAGAGGACTGCACTCACCAGTCATGGGGTCCCAAGAGCCATGGAAGTCATATGTCATGACGTTGATCATATCCAGGGACCTGGGTGTGCAGAGGTTACATTAACAAGCCTATATGTATAGTTTAGCCTAAAAGTGATACATTCTGAGTTGTTCCCTTTAGCTATGATTTGTTATGTTGCAGTGGATAAGATTTGACACTCCACAAATATAGCTTCAAATGTTTACTGGCCAAGCTGGGGAATCTGATAGGCAGAATCAATGTTGGACTTTCCAGCCGCCACAGCAGCAGACATCAGAAGACGAGCCTTGTTGCTCTGCTTGGCCTCGGTCTCAAAGGCAGCTCTCAGCTCCTGTCGATTTTCAACAGATGTAAAATATCTAGTAATAAGTCAAGTCTTTGTAATCCATGACTTGTAACATGCACTGAAAAAACTGAACCGTTGACTTTAATTAATTGTGTTGTCCACATAATTGTATTAGGTTAGTTGAAAGCACTAATATTAAGTTTAAATAGGTTCAACTTAATATTATTGCTTTCAACCAACCTAATACAATTAAATGGAATTTGTTGACATAATACATTTAATTAAAGTCAACGTTTCAGTTTTTTCAGTGTGGGCCAGACTGTGACTTCTTCATGGGCTTTTATATTCTTAAATGATTGCTTTCCTGTATATTTATACAACACAGTGGAAACCCCATTGGGATTTATAGTAGTAAAATTAAGCCAAGCTTGAGCAGTTGCAAATGCTGTCAGGTATGACCTTATTTATAAGTTATTACATTTACTTATAATAATGTAATTTTAAGAGAAAACAAGAAATTGAGCATTAACACAGATGTAACAAACCTGCAGGAAAACGGAGTAGTACTGCTTGTCTGAAGGAGGGCCTCCTCTGTTGGCTGGATACTCCCAGTCAATGTCAAGCCCATCAAACTCATACTTTCTCAGGAATGAAATTACTGAGTTGATGAAGGTCTTGCGGTTTGCAGGGCTCAACACCATTTGGGAAAACCTAGTGTGGAAAAATAAAATAAATGTAACAAAAGATATATAAGACTATATAGAGTGTGAAATCTGCTAATATATGTATATGATCTCACCCTGTAGAGCCGAAGTTCCATCCTCCAACAGACAGGAGAGTCTTCAAGTTGCCGTTCCTGACAAGAAATCAGACATTTTACGATGCAGTGATACTAAAAGCCTTTTCTAACTGTGATCCATCTATCCATCCATTCGTTTAATTAAACTAAAGGTTTTAAGTGACTCACTGGTTCTTCAGGGCGTTAAACTGGCCATAAAGCTCTGCATCGTTCCACTCATAGGTGGCCAGTTGGTTGTTCTTGATGGTGGCGAAGGCATACAGGAGATGGGTACACAGACATGGGTCGATATCATTGGGCATAAATATGGTCGGAGGTGGTCTGTACTGTGCCCAGTTTGTGAAGTAGCATGACAGTATGAAGGATGAACCTTTGAATCAAAACAAATGTATTATTTATGGACCAAACACGTATTGTGATGCAATTTCTCACCATAAAAAGGCAATTGAACATGCACACTTTATCCCATGTTCATACAGTATGTTGCTTACCGAGCTGGGCTTGCAGCAGCAAGGCCAGAGCTGTAAAGACAAAAACAAAGTCAAGTTACCTTTTTAGTTAATGGATGAAAATACTATATTCAAATCCTGAAAGAAAGCACATTCAAGGAGACCCTTTGATGCACATAATGAGAGAAAATGTTAAATCTTACCCGTCACAAAAAGTACTTTACCCATGACTACCGTGTGCATGGAGGTCATCCAACAGGTGCACTCACTTTTATACCCTCACATTCTGCTCAAAGTGAACAGCCTTTCCACATCTGCCAAAACTGTGTTTATTTGCAAAAGATTGTTTCAGAGAAGATTATAAAATGTGTTCACTAAAGGAGTAAATTCTGATTACTTATCAGTCTCAGGCATGTTCTCCACATTTCTCCTTGTGTGAAGGACTCATTCAGCAAAGCAAACATAGTCTAAGGCCAATACAATGCAGAAAATATGCTGAAGGCTTGTTTTAAAATGTACACAGACACGAAAAGAACAATAAGAAATGTGTCACAAATGTTTGTTTTGGGATAAAGATACATTATTTTTCATCAGTACTTCCGGACCTGCCAAATGTGTAAAAAATTATCTTAGCTCATGTTATCAGAAAGAAGAACATTTCAATGTTTAAAGAGGATTGTTTATAGGCAAAACAAAAGAAGGAAAGACAGATGTTTCTTAATTTGTCTAAAATGATATTTGATCAAATATGACTTTAATGCTGTGCAGGAAATTGTCTCAGTTTAGCTGTGACATAAAGCATTAGAAGTCAACTCACATAAACAACAGGCAAATTGCATTTGAAAAACTACTTAGACTGTGATACGTGACGATAAATATGTTTGACAACTCTAATCATGCTGAAAAGAGGATTGTGATATGTCATGAGGAGGGATTGCATACAAAAATCAAAAGCTATTACATATAAATGGATAACTTATCTAATCATTTAACTTATATTATAATGCAGCCTTCTTTATCTTTAACAGTTTACTTAATATTTAAAGAAAGATATGCTGGTGTCAGCGGAAAACACCTTGGCTGAACCGAGCCAAGCTGAGCTAGAATGAAAAACATGTTCTCTTCCAAAACAAACCTACTTTTCATGGCATGTCTCAAACATTTAAAAAGCCGTCAAACTACTCTGAAGGTGAACTGAAAGTGGGATGAATAATTTACGAAATTACTTTTTTACTTGATAGCGAAAAGAGTAAAATGTTAATTCTTAACAAGGTCATTTCTTCATCCAAGTACTTTTTTTTCTCAAGGTGCAAATCAAATAGAAATCTATCACATCAACATTAATTTAGATTATATATCTGCTCAGTTAAAAAGAAACTAACGCTAACACTGTCACTTATAAACAGCTTGAATTTGAACACAACTTGTTCAGTTATCCTATAACACATAGGTTCAATAAGTCAAATGAAACCCAGTTGTGTTTTTCAAATCAGATTTGTCCCTGTGGTTGTTTTGTAACCTTCATGCTGCTTGTGTCAGCAGCATAGTTCTGCTTTTTCCATTGTGGGTTGACCTTGAAGGGCAACATATTAATACTCCAGCTTCCTCTTAAACTCTGAGAATGTATTAATTGATGTTCTTTCTTAAACATTTAAATTGGTAAAAATATTGTGAGGTTCATAGATGGTAAAAAGGTAATGTTTTGGTGCAGTTCTGTGTGATTCTTTTTGTAAAAGAAATGTCAGTCTAACTAAATAGGAGCTCTTTTGTAATCTCAAACCTCTCTGACACAATCAGCTCATATTTCAAAATGACCTCACGTCTCGTTTTGCAGTGTTTGTTGTATAAATATTTTCACATTGCTACAGTTACATGAATATGACAATTTCTTTGGAAAGGCCAATTCAATCTGGACTGCAACTATTGTAACATCGTTGTTGGTTATTCTTATAAATACTAGAACAGAGCAATGTGTTAGCTGTCACTGAAATGAAAAAAACACAATAAACTGGAACAATTTGAACGTAAAGAAAACTTGTGTCCGCAGGACTGAGGTGCCCCACAGAAAAAAAACTACAGCCAAATAAGTCAAACGATGTTACTGTAAAATGCACATAAAATATCAAAGCCCATGAAAAAAACATTCAAACGTACAGTGGTGCAAAATGGCAAATAAACCAATTAAAATAATGAAAGCCTTAAGAGATACTCAGACAAATTCCAAAGATGTAAAGTAATGGGGCAAAGAATAATTATATATTTTTTGGAAATTATACCAATAGATAGATAGATAGATAGATAGATGGATAGATAGATAGATAGATAGATAGATAGATAGATAGATAGATAGAT
>CALSBZ010046707.1:38587-105963 GCA_943591055.1 Gobionotothen gibberifrons
AGATAGACAGATGAATGATTATAAAACGGCAGTCTTGTCTTTAGTGCCACCTGCTGTTTGATTAAATAAACTGGCCGTACAACCCACCCTGCTGTTTCCCACACAGATGGGTAAACAAACTCAAGGGAATACGCAATAATAACCATACAAACACTGGCCAACGCAAGCATTGCCTAAACCCCACGAACATCCTTATTGCACAACCTTACATGAGAGTAATAAGAGGAAGCCTCCACATGTTGCACACTTTGCTTCTGCTTCACATTATGATGTTCATCCGCACCATGAAGACCTCTGGGATATCTCTTGGCTTCTTTAATGGTAAGTAACATCCATTTTTCAAAATACATCTAATAGCATAGAAACTTGATAAAAGCAATTAATTTGTTTGTTTTATGTTTTTGTTTTTTCAGCTCCAATTCTCTGTCTCTTCTGGCTGAGAGCCAAGCATTCGGTGGACTCAGTCCGGTTGTCGGCTCCAGAGGTGGTAACAGGAGCATACGGAGGGTCACTGACAGTCCCTTGTCAGTACAGCCATAAGTACAGAGAATATACAAAGTACTGGTGCAGAGGACCAATATATGAGCTGTGTGACATAGTGGTGAAAACACCCAGGGGGCGAAGCAGTGACAGAAGCTCTATTGCTGATGATAAGATAGCAGGAGTCTTCACTGTGACTATGTCTTCTCTCAGAGAAAGTGATGAAGATACCTACTGGTGTGTGCTCGCCAGACTTGGAAGAAACGTCTACACTGGTGTCCGGATCCACGTCTCCCAACCAGGTAACCTTTACTACAACTGGGTTTGCTCAGGTACTTACATCACATACATTATCATCAAATACTTTTATTTACCTACCTTGAAAGACAAAAGCTTATAAAACTGACTCTAACCTGTGACCTAAGAATTTCATCGGCATAACTACACTGTAGCTATGTTCGTATGACAAAATAAAGAACCTTGAACCTAGACAAACCTCCTAAATATTTCTGATAAAACGATTGTATTTGCCTTGAAATAAACAAATTATTGTCTTGTATTTTTTTAATGTGTGGTGAAGTCAAAGACAATTTTCCACTTTTTGTTACAGTTTGCTTTCCCGTCAATAAACATCATTAAAATGTTCAAACATTTACATTTCATGTTCTTGTGTAAAGTGAAATTACAGGCCAGTGTATGATATTTGGTCAGGGAATATTGAGCCCATATAATGGTTAATAGTATATAAATATAGTGTAATGAGCCAGGGGGGTTCAGTCAGTAAATCTAATTTGTTGTCTTTAAATGCAAAGTGTTATTTTCCACAGCCATAACAACCACCACTCCCACCACCATACTGGAACGATATGAAATGAGGTGAGAAGAGTCTACACAAGGACAATATACTTGCATTTCCATATTGTCCTTCAGTGAAATATCGCAAAAAAAGTTATCACCCAGTTACCAATAATACACATGTGAAAGTATATGCTATATAAGTAAATTGTTCTAATCCCAAATGTTTTGTTCTTTTTAAATAGTTGGTGGGCAACTCTACGTTGGATAGTCTTTATTTTAATGCTGTGTTGTTTGGTATCAACACACATCGCTGTTTGGAGGATAAAGATTGCGAGAAAGAAACGGCAACAACCACAAGTTCAATATGAAAACTCATCTACTGTATAATTGAATGCCAGGCAACAGCAGAATTATAAACAATGTATGAATCAAAACTCAATTATACTGAAGCTATTTAAACTGTCCTCCGAGTGAACATTATATCAGTGTGTGAATTAAACTATGAAATAAACCCTTTGAAAATGTGGCTTTTTTTTTCTTAGTATCTAAATGATTCAAACCTAATTAATTTCGGTGCCAGGGCCTAAGATAACTTTGGACCCAACTTTTGAATATCCAATTATGTTAAAATGAGCACTTCTGGAGGAGTAAGGCTCTTGGCTTTCATCAAATTATTTTTCTGCCAGTTTAGAGGGTGTTAGAAAAAAAAAGTGTATTCCAAAGATCTGAAAGCCATGAAGAATACAAATTCCTCCATGGATAAATGAAGGCCCTATCTTGGCAAGTCCTGCTTTTAAAAGACAAAACATTGACAAACAATGAAGTTCAAGGGTGGTTATGTCCTACTCTATTTGTTGTTGACCTAAAGTCTTATGGAATACCAAAGCTAAGATGTTCTCTCTCTTTGCAAACTGTGACTTCCGGTTACACCCTGTCCTAGCCCAAGACAAACTCAAGAAAGGAAGGGTATATATAGTCATTTATAAAGTATTACAAACTGTGTAGGGAGTGGATGAGTGAAAATGTGCTAAAAAAAGGAACCAAAATCTGTGAGACGGAAGTGAAGAGATCTGCCGAAAACACTGTCTTCTACTCTGGGTCATATCCGGGCCGGAGTGTGTCCCATATCGCTGATTACCCCCCAACAGCTTCCACTACCAAGCAGAGGAGTCACAAATCAAAGCTGAATTATATTAAAATTCCCCAGCAACAGTGACATATCATATTCTATAAAAGAGGCAGTGGTGATTTGTGGTCCTTGTCAAGCAGATTTCATTACCCTGCCGGTTGTAGCTGCAAGAATGTGGGTATGCTGGTCTTTACTTTCAGAGAAAACCAGATATTAACTTTTTTTTTTCAAGCCACCCCTGTAGGCTACAATCTAATGCAATAAGTCGTCATTAAAACCTATTTTTAGGAAAGAATATAATGTTCAGTTTATGTGTCAGAGGGGCCCGAAGTACTTGGCTCTATTGGATTGTAGATTGATTGAGTTGTTTGTAATATGTTGTCCCCATTGTGTATGATAATGAGAGACAACTAACAATAGAATCACCATTTAGGTCTTTTTCACAGCAGACATTTTGACTTGTCATGTTGGAAAAACAAGAGTGTTACTCATAAAGGTAACAATAGCTTATTTCTATTCTAAAGACCAAAAAAGCTGTGACAGTGGGCCAGTATTCACAAGACGAACCCTAAAAATGAAGTAGCTTGATGGAATTCCTTAGCCATTATTTATTGTATTAGTTTTCTCTGTTACATCCTACATGACATGTAAACATGTCTTCCATGATAAGTAGCTTTGCCCTCAAAACACATCACAAGTAAACATACAAGAAAAGAGAATCTAGTCTTGTATTATTTACTTCTGTTTGTATTGACTAGCTCAGCTAAACGCATAAATAAAAAGGCATACATACAAAAAACAAAGGTTGTTACTCATATCACTTAATTTCTCTAATCCATTCTGCAGATGTAGTGGGGAAGAGGTAGAGCTCAGATTCAGGTGAGAATGCAAGGTGTAAGGAATTTAGGAGGTGATGTCACCATTTCTGCTGCAGGAACCTCTCTGCATGAACTGGTGTCAAGGCAGCCACCATAACCGGAGACGGTAGGCTTTCAAAGTAAAAGCACACATGGAAGACGAGCGAAGTATGGATGAAGGTGTTGGAATAAGCACGCGGATATTTCATTTAAGTAAAAGTAGCAAAACCACTATGTAAAAACACTCATTCACAAGTAAAAATCCTGCATTCAAAATCCTACTTAAGTAAAAGTAGGCCTAGGGTCAGCATCAACATAAGATAAGATGAGATTTACTTTATTGATCATATTTCGGGAAAGTTTTTCTTCACAGCAGCATAGAAACAAGGTGCTACACATAATGTGAAAAGTAAAAAGTAAAAAAAACACACAAGTACAAAATAAAACGGAACTATAAAGTAAAATATATGAATATTGACAGTGAAAGATATGCAACTCCTGTAGACTACGAGGTGCCGATTACAGCTTTCAACATTCTAAAGTAGGATATTATTTAAATTGAGTGTGCAAGGCATAGCATATTCAATTACATGTAAATGTAAAAGGTATAGCGTGAAGATGCTATTATTCTAATTTTACTGGATTGCAATAAAAAAAAACACATCAAATTAGATTTAATATTTCCAGTGGTGTAAAGAAACAACTAATTGCATTTATTCAAGTAGCCTACTGTAGATATGTACAATTTGGAGTATCCTGTAGTGTACAATGTTTAGCTACTTTACTTGAGTGTATTACTACTCCACTGCAATTCAGAGATAAATCATGTTCTTTTACTCCAATATATGTATTTAATACTTTTAGTTGCTTTTCAGATTTGGATTAATGATGTGAATTATAATCAACTCATAAATTAATCTGCATATTGAGTAAGGCAAGGCCTTTCAACACAAGGCAATTCAAGGTGCTTTACAAAAATGAAAGACATTCAGACAAGGCATTTAAAACAGTAAAAGATAATAAAAGAAACATTAAAAGAAAAAATACATGAATAAAAAGTACATGAATAAAAAAGTACATGAATAAAAAGTTACAGTGCAGTTTAAGATATGAATAGTTCACACAGAAGTTCCACTTTACTGATGAACACAATGGCTCAGTTTCAATTAAAAGAGTACTTTTACTTTTATTAAAGGGTGTATATTTCGTTGCTAATACCTTTGTACTTTTACTTCAGTAACATTTTGATTGCAGGACTTTTAATTGTAACACAGTATTCCTACAATATGGTACTTTTCTTTTTACTTAAATTGAAGATCTGAGTACTTCTTCCAACTCTGAATATTCCTATGTTTTGTTTTATTAACCTTTCTTGTATAAAATGTGGCGTCAGATTTCGCAACGCATGCTTAATGTTTTACTTTGAAAGAAACTTCCGGTGTTCTTTTCTGTAGCTTTACAGTGGCAGTCTGGGGCTCAGCGGCTCACAGTTCCTGATCGCTGGTGCCAACGCCCGGCGAAACAGAAAGCTAACGTAAGCTAACACATATACGGAGAGAGACATCGGTAGGTAAAGCAAACATTTTATAACATCCCCGCCTGCGTTTATATTACAAATACAAGTTGTGATATTGTTTTCATGCTTCATCTTGTAAGATGGGACTCCGATAAAGCAAATAAACCAGCGTTAGTTTACACGCTAGCATTAGCTAAGGAGTTAGCCTTGTCTAGTGATTGCTAGCACTGTGTTAGCTTAGCTTGCTCACCGATACTCAAACACATTTTCACTATAGTTACGCGTTTATGCAAGTAAATAATGTGATATTCTGGAATTGAACCATAACACACATTGCCGTATTTACAAATACTAAAGTTAGAAATGTTATAAAGAGATGAAGCAAGTCAATAACATTGTCAATAGCTAGCGTTAGCCTCCAGACAGTTTTGGTGATGGGGTGTGACACCGAACCAGCTAATGCTAGGACCCAGCCTTTCCTCTAAGACCCCCTTGCTTAATCAAAGCTGTCGAGAGCAGTTACAAAACGGTAGACACTTGACTACAATGTTAACACAGGCCTAACATGTTCAATGTCCTAACGAGTTATCGCCTCTTCCAGCAGCTAAAAGCAGAATCAGAAAGCACAGAGATGCAGACCATCAAATGTGTGGTGGTGGGAGATGGAGCAGTGGGAAAAACCTGCCTACTGATTTCATACACCACCAACAAATTCCCCTCTGAATATGTACCCACAGTAAGTATGTTTGCTGTCTTCCACAACCAGATACATGCTTTATGAATTAAACATTATTCTTAAACGGACCATAACATGCCTTTCATTCTTTTATCACAGGTTTTCGACAACTATGCAGTAACTGTAATGATCGGGGGTGAACCATACACCCTTGGCTTATTTGATACAGCAGGTGAGATTTTTTCATTGAATTGATATCTGTTGATGGTATGTCACATAATGGGCTAATTTGCAGTTTGGTCTCTTTATAGGTCAGGAGGATTACGACCGGTTACGACCACTAAGCTACCCCCAGACAGATGTCTTCTTAGTCTGTTTCTCCAGTGTTTCCCCTTCCTCATTTGAGAATGTTAAAGAAAAGGTGAGTACCAAGTGTTATCTCTTAAAGCAGTTGAGTTGATCACCTGCAAATCAACCAACATCCTACTCTTTCCAAATATTTGAAATTGAACGTCCTTTTCCGTATGCTCTGTATTATAGTAATCTTCTTTGTGTTATTGAGTGATCAGGGGATAGTCTTTTGGTTGACTGAAGAATAATGACTTGATGAAATAATGTTAGACATGGTTGATGTTTATTTTTTTTACTTTAATAACCCTGACCACGTTAACAAGCACACACTCATTAGGAGTCAAAGTTTTGAAAAGTGTATGTATGTAATGGTTCATCTGACACACTTGGTTTTACGTTGACGACATGAGTACGGATGTTGACTCTAAATGCAACACATTGTGCTGTTCAGTTTGTTTTCAACGTGCTGCCTGCATCATAAGACACTGCAAGGCATTGTTTACAGGGAATTGCACATGAGTGTAAAGTAAAGGGTATTTCAAAAAGCCAGATAACTAAGTTGGTCTGATTTATAATAACTATAGATATATTTAGCCTGGTAATGTTTTACAAACAATATATATTTGAATATGATTCAGCATGCATACTGTTTATATATTTCCTGAGGCAATTTAGGGAATATCCGGCTAACTATGGATCCTGTTTTATTAATTACCCTTTGACAATAGAAAGTCATTAATTACAGGCCGTTCAGGTCATGGTAATTAGATATTATTATTATTATAACATTTAGAAATCATTTCTGATAATGATGAAAATAATAATAATTCAAGTCCTCTAGGGATGTCCCGATCACCTTTTTTTGCTCCCGATCCGATTCCGATCATTTGATTTTGACAATTTGCCGATACCGATTTTTTCCGATCTTTATGCAATGCATAGAGAAAAAAGGAAAAAAGCATTCAAGTTGTCCCTTAAGGTTATTTTTTTTATTTAAATGACAGTACCCAACTCCCCATTCTATCCAACATGGATATAGCTTCTTTTTTTCACAGCAGCATTGGATCAGTTCAGTTGTGCAGCATTGGATCAAAACAAAATAAAGCTTATCAGTGCTCGTTAGCTGACTGCTACTATTAGACACTGCGCCCACTCTGTTGCCAGATTTGAGAGAAATAAGCAACCAGGTCTATGAAAACAAGCCCCAAAGAAGCAACACATACATGATGTTGTGTAATTTGAAACCAAAACTAAGGCCTCAGGATGACTTTAAGACGTGAACATGGTCAGTTTTGTTTTGTAACATTAAATAATAATTTTTAAAAAAAAATTCCGATCCCCGATTTTTTTCTCCCAATTCCGATCTTTTGAAAATCACGTGATCGGTGCCGATCACGTGATCGGATCGGGACATCTCTAAAGTCCTCCCATGAATAACTGCTAACAAATATAAATAAGGTATGTCCTAATTGATGAACAAGTGTGGCACCATGAAAACAAAAGGCACTTTCACACCGGAGTACTTTTCTCAGTATAATTCCGATAGTTCTTGAAATTTTGCGTTCACACCAAAAAAAACTTATTTCATGAGAACCTTTTTAGTCCCTGCCAGAGAGCAGGTACTTTCATGGGAGAAAAAGGTTCCCATTTCTGATTGGCTGGGCGAATTGCAAACCACGCCCCGTAAAACCCGGAAAAGTTTTGTGAAGCCGCCATTGTATTTGCTTTAGAACAATTGTATTCTGTCTGAACTGAGCCTTTTCATGACTAATGTTTATAAAGCAAGATTTTTAAAAGGGTGTATTTGCTTCTGGGTGACTAAGTGTTTTGTCTTTGTGTTTTTAATCTCCAGTGGGTCCCCGAAATAACTCACCACTGTCCCAAGACCCCGTTCCTGTTGGTAGGCACTCAGATCGATCTGCGTGATGACCCCTCCACAGTGGAGAAGCTAGCCAAGAACAAACAGAAGCCAATCACCCCCGAGACAGCAGAAAAGCTGGCTCGTGACCTTAAGGCAGTGAAGTACGTGGAGTGCTCAGCCCTAACACAGGTAAGACGTCCCCTTAAACAACGCCCCTGTGCGGAGCATGTGCTTGACCGTCAGTTTCCTAACAAGGGTGAAAATGTGTTGCCTGTTCTTTGCTAACAGCATTTGTCTCCTTCTAACTGTGTGTCGTGTGCCTGTCTTCTCCCTTCTTTTCCTCTTTCTGTAGCGGGGACTGAAGAACGTATTTGATGAGGCTATCCTAGCCGCTTTAGAGCCCCCTGAAACTCAAAGAAAGAGAAAATGCTGTTTGTTCTGATGTCTTCTTGCATCTTGCTTTGCCTCTCGGTCGTCTGCTGCTTACTCATTGTAAAGAAACGTCTGTCACTTAAAATTTCACAACGCTCTTTTAAAAACTTTGTGCCCATTAACTCTTTTCCTTTTGTTCATGCGTGCTTTCCTTTCAACTTGGCCTAATCACAATGATCCATGCTGCCTGATACAAAAAGAGTGCCAATCTTTAGTTCTTGTTTCTGCTTTTGGTTTTTGTTGTTTAATTTTACATTCCGTTATTGTCTCCGTATTGAGCTCTGCAGCATCAGCTGTGCCCTACAAAGTATTTATGCCACAATCTGTCTTTGACAGTAATTACCTTTTCCTACTGCAGCAAACCCTTACCATGGGCTTTTGTCTTTACTCAGACAACTTGATCATGAAGGAGTCATGTATAATGTTATTTGAATAAAGGAGAATTTTGATCGCCCTGCTCCATTTCTACTCGGCCTTCTTTTGCAATTAGTTCCCTGAAGATATTAATTTGTATTTGGAACACAGCCCTGTTTTGAATATTAATATTTTTTTCCACAGAAAGGATTAAAGAATGTGTTTGATGAGGCAATACTGGCTGCCCTGGAGCCCCCTGAACCTAAGAAAAGACGTAAATGTGTTCTGCTCTAAGTTTCCTCGCAGCCTTCTCCACACCAGTTTCCAAATCTAGGTTAACAGTACTGAAGAGGTTTGTTGCACATTCCAACACGAGTGAAGATATTCTGAGATATTTGCTTTCTGACTGACTTAACCTAAATACATATACAATGTGTTGATAATGGTTTTAAGATTGAGTAACACTTGATGCTGTTTGTGATGATTAGATGCCATCGGAGTGGTCTTACATGTTGTGAATACGTATCAACAAACTGTAGGGGACATCATCAAATAACGTTTTGACCGCATTACGTAAAGAGATCATTTTGCAAAAGGTATTTTAATAGAGTTTTTTTATGAACTGCCCTGTAAACAACAAACAAGCTGATGAGGGTGTGTTAGTGAGCCGCTCAAATTATATCCTCGTATATTCTACTTCTGTTTTGTCCTCCAAGTAATTCCTTAAACTCTATCATGTATACCTTATGTTCAGCACTTGCACACAAGACTGCTTGTTGTTAAACTGCTTTGACATGAACTTATTATTTTTTCAAACATTTCTTTGAGAATTATGCATTTCTCAAAGGGTTAAAATGTTGCAGTATTTTTACTTTTTTATTTATTTTACAACATAATTTCAGCTCAATGTCAACATAGCCTCCAGGCGTATCCAATCAATATTTGACAATATGACATTTCTAGGCTATGCTCCCGTCATAGCTCTAGTTTGCCAAAACATAACCTGATAAATTGACACTTGTCTTGGTGGAGTTCTGCAAATGCTGACATGGCAACGGAAAATGTTTGGAGTTTTAATTCTAAGTTTGATGCAAGAAGTTGGAGCACAATAATTCCCAGTCATTGTTTTTGTGTGGCAGACGTGAGTTAACCAGGTGATGTGTGTCTTGAACGTTTATCTGAAGTTACATTGGCTGAACTTTGTCGGAGCATCCAGCCTATAACCCCAAACTGATGAACCATTTTGTAAACTGATCATACTTGCTGCTGAAGTCAGATAGTAACACATTGTGAACGCTCTTACTAAAGGCTATAGTTTGAAACCCTGTGAAGATTTTCGAGTGACTGAACTAGCTCTATTTGCATTTGTCTTTTACTATAACCATGCCTTTATGATGGGCTTGAATTTGATTTGTAAATATAGTGAGAGTAACTCATAACTTATTGACTGAATACATGTGTGCATTACTGATGCAGATACGCTGAGATCACGCTGAATTCAAACAACCAGGGAAATGTTGAGAGAAGAAGTTGCTTTGACCCTATGGTTTTTAATCAAGTTGACATCAAAGTTGTACTGTATCCTGCTTGTTAAGCATCACAATAAACCAGTATTATGAATAAACCTAACTTCAAATATTACGTGTTGTCCGACTTCATGTTTACATCATAAAAGGTTACGAACGTCTACATTTTCCACACGGTTTCATTAAACATGTTCAGCATTTCAATGTACAGAGTAGTGCATATTATATTATTAGTTATTCTGTTAAGGCAGGTTATTACATTTATTTAAAATATCCCTTGTGAGCTGAGAGATTAACTGTTTAGACATGTTCTTGTTATGTAGCAGTCATTCTGCTCCCACTGATGTATTCATATCCCTTCACTTGTTTAATCACACCAACTTTCAATACAACTGAGAAGCAAACTTAAACATCAGAAGCAGCTAATCTGTTCTGCAGGCTGCGGCATCTTGTCCTGACAGATTACATATCCAGTTGGCATCCAAAAACACTAGATAGAAAACAATTTAATTCAGACTCAAAGTTTCAATTTTCCTATATACGGTTACAGTTGAGTATGTAAACTGAAACTAGGTGTGACTGTTTTCAATGTGACAGCACTGTTTTCATAATGACTTTCTACTGAAACATGTTGCCTCCCAGCATCGATATGAGCATGAGGCTCTTCGGGGAAAGTGGGTAATTTCCAATGAACCACTTTTTTTTTTTTTTTTTAAAGGATCAACCAGAGACCATGAAAAAAATAATGATAATATTTTTTTTTTTATTGTTTCAAATACAATTCTGCATAATTTAGAATAGCATTTTCAAATATATCTGTTAACTTCATATTTCTTCATTTGGGGCAGCATTGCGGGTGTTTTGAAAATTACATTTCAAAGCAAAACACATACATATATATACCGTATTAGTAGACCTATACTCAAAAGGTGAAATATGGTTATAAAAGGAAAACGGAACTTAGTTTGGTCCCAATAAGAAGGTGCAATTATAGGCAACGGCAGGATGCAGGCATTGGAGGAATCCCTAAGAGCTACGTGTCTGCTGCTGGACAGATCTCAACGCTGCTGTCGGTGACACGAATCCCGTACCATCCTGCCCAGAACTGCGTGTCCCTGCCTCCGTGGGTGAAGCGGATGTATCTCACTCCTGGTCCGTAGTTCTGGAATACATGGGTCAGCTGAAAAGAACACAAATCAGTAAGTCAATAATCGTCCTTGAGCTTTGCACCTCCTCTGAATGCCACGGTGTTCATTATTGCTTCATGCTTTGCACATACCTGATTCCAATTCTGATCGTTCCACTGCTGAAAGGTAATGGTGTCAGGATCAAAAGTCTGGACAATCCCCTTGCTGTGATTCAGCAACTCTACACAGATCTCATATTGACTGCCACAATCCCATCGCGGTGCATACCTAATATAACAAAGACACAAAAGCATGCACACATAGATCTGTAGTCAGTAATTAGGTCCAAACACAAGTTGTTCAGCATTGTTCATTGTTTAAAGGAGAAGAAAGACATTCCTAAAAGTCAGACTAGATATGTAGCTTCCCACTCAGGAGGAGCAGAGGCCTTATTATTTTTGAAGTTAAATTACAGTTCTGTTTTTGACGCAAATCTGTTTTGATAATTTAAAGTGGACCTATCATGCTATATTTGAAGAATATATTGTAGGGCCATACCTATATAAAACATGTCTGTGAAGTTTTCTTTTCAAAATACCAAACAGATCATGCATTTAAGCCATGCCTCATTTCGCTGCATTTGCTCTATAGAGAGGCGAAGTCCCTCCCCTTCCGAGGGAGCTCATGGGACCCCGGAAGCGGAAAAATATACATTCAAGTCAATGGAGAGAGAAACGTTATCTTTTGATCCCGTTTGAATTGTGCCACGAATTACACATATGATGTTTGTCAATCTTAAACAATCCTTTCCATGTAAAAAAAGTCACAGTTTGTCGTAAAACTGTTGAAATATAAGACTATGAAAAATACGCAACTAGAAAGACTACAAATCCCAGAGTCGCGTAAGTGATGTCACCATTGTTTTCCTCCACTAAGAGATAGCTAAGATCAGCGCCATATAGATAGCATCTATCTTTATGGCGCTGGCTAAGATAAGATAACTTTAACAAGATGCCTGTGTGCTTAGTACCAGGTTGTTATCATACCAGCAATGGGTCTTGCTCGTTCTTTCGCTTCCCGTCTGATGAAAGGAACAGGAGTGGCTGGATCAAGTTAGCTACCTAGCTAGTAGCTAGCACGTTAGTTAGCATTACAGCCTTGTCATTTGTATTAGCCTTAACAATAAGTAACATCAAGTAACCCAACATGTTAAACAGTAAGAGTAGTAGTCATATTTCGTGAACCCTTTGAAGAGTACTGTCACAGCGGTGTGATCATTCTATAATACACAATTTAAGCCTGGGGGAGAAATGCTAACGCTACATTAGCATATATGATCTTTTCTACTTCACGCTATCTGTACAAATGGTTGACATTAAACATTAAAAAGACCAGGCAGTTCAGAGAGAATCAAAGGCAGGCAGGCAGGCAGCTTTGCATGACATTCTTCTGGACGTGTTTCATTGTGGTGATAGTGAGGGTAGTCAATCCTTTTGTTGACAAGACAGTAGTGACGGCCATCTTGGTGACGTGTGTTGTTCTGCTAGACCGGAGATGTAGTTCATTCAGCGTTTCACACAAATAAAAATGTGTTACTTCACAGTTTTACGACACATTTTTTTGACTTGCAAAATTATCTTTTAAATTGACAAACATCATATGTGTAATTCGTGGCACAATTCAAACGGGATCAAAAGATAACGTCTCTCTCTCCATTGACTTCAATGTATATTTTTCCGCTTCCGGGGTCCCATGAGCTCCCTCGGAAGGGGAGGGACTTCGCCTCTCTATTCCAGCCCTGTTTTTGCAAGGGCTGATTCTGTGGCAAATGAGCTGCAGCTGACCACGCCCCCCTGCAAAGGAGGGGGGCGAGGCACGAGCGTCATGTTACCATGCTGTTACCATGCTGTTACCATGCCACGGCAACTCCCCATTCCCCTGATAGGTGGAGAGTTGCCCATATAGGCGGAGCTCCTTGTTTCTGACGTCAGAGATATTTCAAATCTGTATCAGTCTGTATCAGATCCGTTGCAGCCCCGTTTTTAGAGATTTGGGTATGGAGGAAAAGAGAGAGGGTTGTGTTTTCTGACACTTGGTGAGTTCCCTGACACACCGGGGGCACATATTCATGTATAAAAGATGTACAAAAGTGCATTTTGCATGATAGGTCCCCTTTAAGCTAAGTTTATTTAACTTCCAGCACCATGAGCTGTTCCAATAGCCCCCTTCATTTAAAAAGGCAGTATAAAGTCTTATGTCTTATTTAATGTGCCTATTATGTGAGCTTTGTATTGTTATCTACAGTGTATGTAAATCATTCAACGTTCTAATATAATCCATCAAGTCTGAAATTTGACAGGTGTGCATTAAGTTGGATTTCCTTCATAGAACTGGTTAAATGAATTAAAGTAATATAGAAAATAACACTTTATATTTAGCACTTCAATGTTTTTGTTACTAATATGTTTTTTAACAAAGTAAAGTAACTGATGGTCACTGATTCAATTAGCCATAAATGTAGGAATTACATGTTGTGTCAGGATAAAATGCGTATTCTTCTCACCAATCAGATATTTTGATGTCAGGCTGGAAGTGATCCATAAACGATGCGTTGTAACCTTCCTTCTCCAAGTCAATCAGCTGTTCCTTCCTGCACATCCTGCAGGAATAGACAGGGTTTCAGCTGCTACACAATAGAAATGATCATATCATGTAATATTTACTGTTTGTTTTCTCCACAACTGTTGGTGAGTACTCACCCGTAGGAAGTAACAAAGTTTTTCTGGACTTTCTCATTTTGGTGTGGCACCAATAATCCCTCTACTTTCCAACGGTCGCCACCATTCTCCAGTATCTTCCAGTTCCTCATCTTATCTGTTAAACAAAGGAGGGTTGTGAGATCAATTATTTTGTAGAGCTAATTTGTTGTTGAGCAGTAATCGATTACAGTGGCAATCAGATGTTGAGTGAGGTTAGTTACGAGGTTTCTTACGTTCCCCTCTTGGATTCTTCAGAAGATTTCTTCTCTGCTTGCACAAGAAGTAAAACAACTTCCAGTCTTTGGGTTTTTTGTAAGTATCACGGAGGTGAAATCCTTCTCTTCTACATCTCTCTCTCCACAGGGACTCACTATCAACCACTTCTTTCCACTGATGGGACACTAACCGACAAGCCCTGACCACCTGATTAGGAGGCAGATTCAGGAAGATCTCCTCCAGGATCAACAGAGGGAGATCAAACTCCTGAAAAGAACAGACAGGACACAGATAAGCTCAAACTCTGGATAATCAGGTTCGTTTTCAAACACTGACTTTGGACCAAATCCCCCCTCCCCCTGCTTAGATAACCATATCATTTCAAACTAAGAAACATCAGCATTGTTCTCCGCACTAGCAGTTAAAACAGACCATTATTGAAGTAAAATATGTAGAAAATACCTAATTTACCAAATAAGAGTTGCTCAGTTGTGATTGTAAATAAAAGTTTGGGCTGTTACGGCACCTCCTTCCCAAAATAGAAGCAGTCTAGCCAAAAGACAAACCAAAAGAGATGTCAACTAAATTAAGTTTAGCCTATGACCAACCAACTGGACAGTTAGAACATGTTGGCAGATTGTACAGACTGGGACATGTCATTTCAGTGGCTGACAAGTATAAAATAAATACTATAATAAAATAAATAGTGCAAACCCTCTGTGTATGTCTGAAACATATAGACTGCATGGTCTGAAATCATTTTTTGTATTTGAATTAAACTTATTCATATTGCAAGAACTAATGTATGTTAGCCCATTTGTGCCAGTTAAGAACAAATAAGATAAACAGTTCCTGATAAAAACAGATCCTGTATAGTGCTGTCTTTGGCCCAAGCAATTCTTTTTGATAAAGCATTCTATTATTACAAAATACTTATTCATTTTTTGAGATACTTACTCAATATATCATCATTGTTTTTAAGATACCAAGCCATAGTTTGAGACAGTTTCTTATTGAGTTTCAGCTAGACCTATTAAGCAAATCTTTCTGAAATACTCCTTATTTTGATATCATTTTTGAAAAGGTTAATTATGTTGCATGCCTTTATTTTTTAGATACTATAGTTATGGTTTCGATACAAATAACAATTAAAAACGTGCCTACAGGCGGAAATGGGCTTCCATATAAGAGCAGGTTGTTGTTATCAGCAGTTCCTTGAATTATGAATAATGGATGCAAGTCAAGTTGCTCGCTCTTTGCGTATTAACTCAGTGTCTGGGATAATGTAGGAAATACACAGCTTACCCTCAGTAGTGAAAATGAAGCTGACGATTCCGCAGCTTGAACCCTAAGACAGTCTTCATGACTTGAGGCCACAGAAGAGCTTTGAGATCCACCCATAGCTTTAGCTTTGCTCTTCATGCCTAGGCTAATGCAAATGTGTTTGAGTTATAACGCCACATATATAGCTATCGACTTCTTACCGAAAATACGTCTGCGTGGGCGTTATAAGACCTTAGCTACTGCGTGGCTACATTTATTTATATCCGTATAACTCACAACACGGAAGTACGTCTCGAGGTAAGGAGACTTGCAAGTAAGGCGGAAGCAGCTATACTGTTTCCTACAGCACTAAACTTAACATAATGACGACGCATGCCTGGGAAGCGAAGGACACTTTCGGTTTTACCTCTTCAAATGTCATCGTATTACTTATTCCCGAAAGCTAACAGCTGACGACGCTGAGCTCGGTCGGTATTTATACCAGGACACTTGAGTTGGACGTAAGATACGTAGGCGGAGCTAGCAGATCAAATAACGCGTCTTTTTTTGCTACTTATTTTCTGCACCGCCCACCCGTAGGTTTCGGTGTACGCCGGATGACATTAAAAGCGAACCTCTTTGAATCATACATTTCCAGGATATGTGTAATCAGGTAATCACTGAAGAATAGTTTATTTCACCCGGTCAACCCATGGGTCAACCCTGTAGCTGCAGAAGAACAAAAACAATCAGAATCAGAAATCCTTTATTAGTTCCAGCGGGGAAATGTACAGTGTTAGAGCAAAAGTTGAATAGCAGGTACACATATTATAGGTATCAATTATGGTATGAAATAATAAAAAAGTAAAGCACATATTAGTAATAAAATAAAAATAAAGACAAATAAGTACACAACCATGGCAAACAACTTGTAAAAATAAAAAAAGTTTATAAAATGCCAGAGCAGACATAGCCTACAGACGGACTGATCAATACAAAAGAAAAAGGATTTTAATCGAACGGACCCTAGGAAAAAAACCGGTGTGCATTTTGGAGACATCTTATTGGGCTGTGCAAAGCAGCAGTGCAAATAACATTTCCATTAAGGCTGATATGCCGAACAGTAGTGGTGAACCTTTTAACATTCACAAAGACATTCCCTTTTTAAACAGTCATGCTCAAAAGATGCATTTTATTCCTGAAATAACTACTTTATTGTTCAACTGATGCCTTCATGTCACCTAAAACATAATGTCACTCCACATTATACTGTGAAAACCCATTTTATGACAGTGGTCAGGGAACATCACTAAAGGGTAAATAACCAAAGTATTGATTGAAGTTGAACTGCTTATTTTGAGAGGAATGTTTGAAACAAATATTTATATGAGGATTAAGATCCTCTTAACAATGAGGGGATGTGCTCTGCTACTGTACTTGTACATTTTCTCAAACTGTGGCTGTTGAACATAACATTTCATATAGACTGCACATATTCATAGTTTAGCAGTGAGAGAAACATTCCTTTACACATGACATAACAGAATATTATATAAGGCAAATAACAGGTGCAATTTCAAGCAAAAGCAGGAAGCAGGAAGTAGATGCATCCCAAAGAGCTATTTGTCCGCTGCTGGACATATCTCAACGCAGCATTCGGTGAGGCGATTCCCATGCCTCCGTGGGTGAACAAGACGTACCTCACTCCTGGTCCATAGTTCTTGAATACATGGACCATCTGTAAAACAAATATCAATAGGTCCAGAGTTGTCCCAGAGCATTTTCAAAAAATAATCATAATATGTAATGAGTCTTGCTCTGTTACCTCATTCCATCGCTCGTCACTCCCATCCTTAAACTCAACAATCTCCGGAGCAAATGTCTGAATAGGCCTCTTTTTTTCATTCAAAAGCGCTACACGGATCTCATATATACAGCCGCAGTCGCATCTTGCATACCTGGTACCACACATAGACATCAGTCTGATTCATTTTTATCAAAGTTGCTACAAGCACCAAGTTCACCATTTCACTTTGTGCATTCAATGGTATAGTTGTTATAAATGAAGGGCAATACATATGTGATAAACTGGAATTATTCCATTCACAAGTTTCTGTGTATTTTTCTCACCAATCAGATATTCGGATATCTGGCGGGAAGCTTCCTTCTCCAAATCAATCAGCTGTGACTTCTTCGCCAAGCTGAATACAAAATGTTTTAAATATAACATAAAAGGATTGTAGCATATAACATGAATGCCATATGTTTTCTGCATCTCTTCTTGTAAATACTCACGTGTAAGAGGTCACAACGTTTTTTTGGACTGTCTCATCTGGATGAGGCTCTCTGATCCCGTGCATTGTCCATCTATCACCACCAATTCCATCCAAACAACCAGATATACCGTGTAAATTCAGCCAGCCGCCGAGTTCCTCTGTCAAAACAAAAATGGAGAGTTGTGATAGAAATCATGTTGTATTTGGACAACTGACTGTTGTTTAAAGTATGTTATGTGACTGCTTACTTTCTCCTCTAGGATTCTTGAGAAGATTTCTTCTCTGCTTGCACAAGAAGTAAAACAACCTCCAGTCTTCAGGATATTTGGAAGTATCACTGAGGTGATATCCTTCTCTTCTACATCTCTCTTTCCACAGGGACTTACTATCAACCACTTCTTTCCACTGATGGCACACTGCCCGGCAGGCACGAACCACCTCCCCGGGAGGAAGATTCAGGAAGATCTCCTCCAGGATCTCCAGTGAAATAGGGAAGAACTGACGAGAACAGACCAAAAAGATTCAAATCTGGATAATCAGGTTCGTTTTTCAACACTGGCTTTTAAACAATGCTCCCCATTGATTACATATTATGAATCAGTTATGTCTATAATCAGCTTAGCAGAGAGATGTTTTCTGGATAGTAAACTGATAAAAATAGATTCATACTGATGCAAACACTACAATTTAAGTCATTTATCACACATGCAATTTCTCTAAAGAGAGTCAATACACTGAGATGGTCTCTGGAGAGCAACCAAACTACAACATCAAAATCATCATTTATATACTAACTCTAACTCCTCCTTTTGTGGAGCTTATTGGGAAAAACATACCTTCAAATGTATTTTCTTCACATCAAACAGCTCACCTTCACCATATTTAACCTTCTCCTGATTACGGTCATCCTTTAAAGTCTAAATGTATCACCAGACACTTCCCATACACCTTTCGGTTTTCCTATGGTGGTTTATCATCCTACTATTTCATCTCCCTTCTTCAGTTATTTTATATACTTTATTATACACATGTTTTTTTGACTCAGGTGCCTTGTAAAATAAAAAAATAATGTTTACTGTCACGGAAACAATACAAGACATTGATCATATGGTTATTTGTTGATTCAGAAAATATATCACTTTATGCTGGATGTCTGTGTTTTGCATACAGACAAATGCTTGCCTTTTGCATGCATGTAATCATTGCTGATCAGTCTTTTAGCACAGTCTTCCTATTTCATTGTGCGTTTTACACATTACACATATAATACATATTATTTGATATTTATTTCACTGAGAGCTAGGCTACAAGCAGGATTGACAAAGTACTCAGATCTATTACTTAAGTAAAAATAGCACTACTGCAGTGGAGAAATGCTTTGATATAATCAAAAAACAATTATTTCAAAAGTTACTTGAGTAAAAGAGCAAAATAACTACTGTAACATCAAAATACTTAATGGAGCAAAAGTGAAAGTAGGCCTACTCGTTTATTGTATAATGTATGTAGTTATTATTGATAATGTGATAGAATTATGCATCAAGTTGACTAAATAGTAAAGTATAAATATAAAGTAGATTAACTCAGATAATGTTTACCACGGACTCAAAGAGGCTCTTCTAAAGGCAGTCTTCCACTGACTGCTGTCAAGGGAAAACAGATTGTTGTTTTGATGGCAGAAAGATGAACACCTACCTTTGAAAGGGACATTGACGGTACTGCAGCTTCATTCATAGGGTTTCTCTTTGTGTCTGAGCCAGACCAGAGCGTTGCCACAATCTGTTTTTTTACCCTTTAACTATAATGTGATGAAACTTAAGGGTAAACAGGAGCTTAACATAAAGACAGAAGGGTCTCAGTATTGTCTGCAAGCGGTACACTTCCGTGTCGGAAGTGCAGTTCGGGTACCGACACCGTCAAGTCAAAAACTATAAGGACGGTTGCTTTTCAGTAGTTTAAGGAAGGGCCTCTTATTCCTCTTGTTACGTGCCATAGTGTTTGTGTGGGTGTGTGTGTGTGTGTGTGTGTGTGTTTCTCTCTCTCCCTCTGATTCCCCAGGTGCAGCCTGATTGTCCCCAGGTGCAGCCTCTCCCCAGGTGCTCCTAATCACCAATCAGGGCCTCCATATAGGACCTGAGGAAGGCTGCAGTCGTTCTCCCCTTATCCTCTGGCTGCTGCATGGCTGCTGCATGGGTGCTGCATGGTGTTTATGTCTCTGTGTGGGACATGATTATATTGGCATCTTAATTTGCTTTGCAAGTTGGCTGGTGAGCCCGTTTCTCTGTTTGTCCATTATTGGTCATTAAACCTCCCTTTGTGGCTTCAGAAGATCAGTTTCTGCTCTTTTTTCTCGTGCCTGGTAATTTCTGTGTTTTGTTACTCCCCTTTGTACCCCTAGATCTAGAAGGGAACGTAACACCTCTACTTCCACAGAAATAATTATTGTTTCCCGTTAAAACATTCTTCATCCAGTGATTTAAGGGTGCGCTCGTTATTGACACCCGGGCGGTTATTATGGATGTGGAACACGTGCTCCAAAACAAGTCGATAAACAGGGGCGGACTGGGACCGGCCCCACTTCGGTAGGGGGGGTGCTAGTGAGTTATCTGACCAGCCCACTTCGGTACCGCTAGTAAATTGTCCGCCACTGTCGATAAATATATATTTATTTGAGCATTTAGTCAGTTTCAGTAGCAGAAAGGGCTTTTAATATCAGTGAGTCACAGCTGCATTAGGCTATGTATTACTATAATACATTGTCATGTGCTGTTAATGCCATGTCCTGATCAATTCGATCAAAAATAACCAAACTGTTTTGTTTGGAGACTTTGTTTTGATCTGCTTTGCTACAGATGAGTTAACTCCACCTGTGCTGGAAAACTTTAAACACAACCGTAATGATCTAACGAAGGGTGTAATTGATTAACTTGTGTAAAATAAACAAGTAACAACTGCCAAAAACAAAGAGGAGAATGCTTAGAAATGTTGAATAATTACAGCCTTTACGAATCAGCTGCAGGAGCACAGAGATGTCTTTAGAACAACACTGACTCAAAAGGGATTATCCAGATAAATAATTATATGATTACATCATGAAGTCATTAATCAAAAAGGAAGCTAGTGTCACAGACTCACAGGTGTGACTATATATATTGGCCTTCTGTATTGTATGTATTGTTTGTATTGAAACAACTCCTTTTAGTTAAATTGATCACCAAACCATATCAGTCAGTTATCCTTGAAAAAGAAACTAGACTTGCCTGATGAACAATGTGTCAAACTTAATTTGCTTTCGAAAGAATAATCATTGTAGAGATGTTGTTTGAGGTTTCAGAAAAAATAAATAGACAATACGTCAGCCCTCTTTGCATAATCCGCTCGTTATGATTCTTGAAAAAGGCAGGGTGCATTTTCCACAGGGGGTAAAGCAATCTTAGGTCTTGCAGTTGTTTCAGTTAATCCTCTCCTTTCTATTTATGGCACACAAACTGGCAAACAAGTCAAGGAAGAAAAATGCATAAACAATTCACTCAGATCCAGAAAAGGATCATAGGGAGATGTTGAACCATGAATTAATTAAACATTTAAGTAAATACACTTGCCAATCTAAACCTTTTTAAATGCACTTTTCCCATGCCAATAGACATAGAGTGCCTTATTACTTTTAACAATTATATTATCTATCAAAATCACACATTTCCCCAAGAACACTGACATACAAGCAACTCTTCTCTAAACTGGGTTAAACCAACAATAACAAACACAACAAACTAAAATAAACCTTTTCTGTTTTTGAAAAAAAAAAAGCTCCAAATTGGTAAAGCAACATCAGAGAGACTTATTTTAATAATATGGCAAATAAACAGAGGTGCATTCATGTCGTCATTCACATAGGCACTGCAGTTTGTGTACATTACAGTACATAGAACTCAATCATAAAAGACAAGCCATACCAAAAATAAATGGATACCAAGAAGGCTAAAAGACCCGGGACTTAATGTGGTAGCCATTGATTGGGGTGTCACATTAGACTTTCTAGCAGGCCACGACCCTGTCCATAGATCCTGAATTATGATCACTCCAGTCTGTGATGTTTTTACTCCGCTCTGCATATTTAAATGAATATAAAGACAAAAAGGGTAAATGCACGTTTTCTGAGTAACAAGGACTTCAATCCATGTCGTATCTAAAAACAGTTGTATCCATCTTCTGTCAAACAGCTGAGAGATGAGTCTTTTTGGTCGGCCGAGGAGCGCCTATGTGTCTGCGTCAATCCTGTGAGCTGTACAGAGGAAGAAACAAAGATGTCAGACACAACGGCGATGACGCGGAGGTGACAGGTAAGATAAATCAGCGGATCTCTCAGTTAAAATACAATACTTGAAATATGTTGCATCGCACACATCTACAAAGGGTAAACAGTAAGAATTGAAACAGTTGCCGGTTAGAGAGTTCAAGACTACCTTCTTAATCTTTAAACCTTCACCGAAGAAGTTAAATATTACTTTGACTGGGGCAAAAAAAAACGTGACATAATCCCCATTGTGGAGAGTCACTGTGCTGTAGAGTGCATTCTGTCTTACATTGCTTTGGTATCCTGAGTGGTTCCGTGTCTCCTGACAGGACTTGATGCATGACTCCGCGGAACTGATACAGCACCTTCAGGCTCTTCTCCTCCCCCACACAGGGGTCGTAGAAACCAGGGAGTCCTGACTGCAAAGAGACACAATTAGGTCATGAATTAGTCTGAATCATCACGCTGGAAGGAATCTGTAGAGAAATGAGGTTTTGAAATACATTCTTAAGAGTTTGTAAATCTTACCTTTGTGGTTTCAGTGAGGATGAGTTTAGAGTCTTTCACCAGACACTGCAGTGGCACACACACATCGATGACCTTTGCCCTCTCGTGTTTTCGGCTGTTGTCCGTCACAAACTTGCCGTACCAGGCGTTGAGGATGATGAGACCTGATTTAATGAAGCAACAGCAGCAGTGTTGATTAAAGTCATTTATTAGCGTGTTATGGTCACCAAAATGGTCTACTCGGTAACATTTAAAGGGGAACGTTATGCTAATTTGACAGTTGGCCTTTATGACAGTTAGCGTCAACAAGCCCAATTCCCAGCTGTGTGCATCACTTTTAGTCCCCTTTTTTATTGTGTTTTTAGCTTCTTGCAGATTTGTTGTATTTCCAGCGTTTTGTGTATGCAGCACTCTGAGTAAACCCTGTGCATGTTTCGCCAAGTTGGTAGAGGTTTTTCTTTTTTGCATGTGTTTTGGCATATTTCTATTTTTATATTTGCAGTTATGAATGTGCAGCACGTTTCTGCTAATGGAAGTGTTTTGGGCCATCTTAGATTTTACCTGGTATCCGAACGCAGTTGTTTGAAAGCAGTTTCTTGATAAAGGCTTTTGGCATTTCTCTGAGTGTTTTGACATTTTCACAATATTTACACAGCACCTAAACCTGCTTTTTAATTAAAAAAAAATACATATAAATCTCACTTTTCTCAATATGGGACCTTTTAAAGAGTGCATTTAAAAATATACAAGGATATAGGATACGGAAACATTAACAGCTTTTTTAATGCACTGAAAGTAAAAGTCCAACACATATCCCAACTTTCCCTATTGACTCATTTAAATATTGCATGCCAGCAATTTTAGCCACATATTTAATAACAAAGCCAGTGTCATTTTTTTTAGGCTTGTTCGTTACAATTATCTTTGTGAGTATACAACTAAAAAGACAGCACAATTAATTTTAATTGCGAGCTGCATAAAAAATACCCTAACCATTTCATAGAGTGTGGTCCAGTGAATATTAAAGAGGCGCTGTGTGTCGGCACACAGACACACACACCCACCCTGCAATTAACTGTTACTTTACAAGGGCACGGTCTAGGGGGCCTCTGATGATACTAAAATGAAAGCAACCTCTACAGTGACAGGTGTCATAAGACAATTATCACTTGCCAAACTCCCCAAGGTGAAAATTATACTTTCTACACAGGTTTTTTTTTGTTAGTGTTCTTTTCAAAAGCCAACAAAAAAGAAGCAATTATCACTGGTCAAACAGAAACAGGAGGGTCTTTACAAAATCCACTAAAGTCTATTTCCTTTATTAACAGTTTAATACCCTGTGTTAAAAGCTCTCCACAAAATAGATGAATTCAGAATGTCTATATGTTCTTGACGAAATAAATGCCATTGTTATATTGATGCTAATGATGATGCACGGGAGGGCTACTCCCCATAAGCTATGCTTCAGCCCTCCCGCTTCTACTAATTTTGTTCATTTGTATGTATGAATTATACGTTTTTGTATTTGTATGATTTTAGTAGAATAAATAATAAAAATGTTTTTTAAAAAGTGTAAAATAAGTCATACTTCGATAGAACGGCCCACACACTTGTCTTGCCTTTGACAGGTAAACAGTCACTTTAGATTTCAGTGAACTGCTCAAGAAGACCAGTAAAAGCAATTATTCTACTTTAGTTTATAAGTTTTGCCATGTGAACCATAGCGGGAAATAATACCAGCAGTGATATTTATGCTAAAAGCAGACTAGGCTTATAAAATGTTAGGAGTTACACTTTAAATAAAGCAATATCGAACCAGGAATCAACATTTTCAAAAACAGTTTACAATGTGAGAGGATCAAATAGTTTGACAACCTGCTTGAAAAACATTATTCACAGCATAAGCTTATCCTTTAAATATTACTGATCTTACCCATTTTGGACTCCTCGGTTTCAATAATCCTGCGCACAGACTCCTGCATGAGCATGATCTGTACGGAGGAAAAGACACAGAGAGGAAGGGAAGGAGACAAACAGTGAGATTTCCCATTAAATGGATTATACTAATGAATTTCACTAAGACTTTGAATTCTATCTAATCCCATCTCAGCCTCTTCATCTGACTGGTGTCTGGGACAGTCACCCACAATAACAGAATCTTATTAGTTATCTAATACTTTTAGAGCAACTTGCAGGTTAGAGACCCCAGTGAATAAATGTGTAGGAAAATGATGAATACACTAGATTTTCAAAAAAATATACAGAAGTATACACTACAGTGACATCTGGGGTCGTTTTTGTAAGCCATTTTTACTTCCGCATAAAAAAAGACCACCCGTGTGTGACGTCACAGGAGGGAGAGCGGCCGGTCTAACGTATGAATAAACATGGATCACAATGCTAGTTTTGACACAGAAGAGGTTGTAAATGTATATTCGAATGCATATGACGGACCACAACCTTATAATTATGAGCCTGCTATGCGTCCAAGAGACCAGGAGCAGCCAAGGATTAGAAGAAATAACGGCAATCGGAGAGAAATGGAGCTGTGGAGAACTGGGCAGCTGTCCTGGTGTCTGACCGGCGTTAGCTACAGTTAATGTTAGCTAACGTCGGTCACATCACAACATTGTAAAGTTAGCTATCATATATCAGGCTATAACTAAAGTAGTATTGATAATATAGTAACGTTACTGGCTGGACTGTTGATACTGATCCATAACAGAAACTAATGCACAAGTATCAGCCGTATCTCGCGTTACCTAATGCAACTCCACACTACGTCGTACGGTGCTGTGTACCGGAGGGGAGAGAGAGATAGAGAGCAGTGAAGGGGGAGAGAGAGAGGAGCGAAGGGGGGAGAGAGATGTAATACGGTTTCCTGATAAACGTTTTGTTTGATAGGTGCTTGTGTGGGAAATGCCAGCCCATGGCCTCAGCTGTGGAGAGTATGTGCTGCAGGGGGGTGGATGCACCTTGCACAACGCACCCAGGAACGAAAGCTAGCTCCGGTCCTTTTCCTGTGAGGGAAACTGTGGACTCGATGTCCTGAGTTTGTGCAACCTGCTCACCATGATTACAAATGGTGAAATGCAATGTAAAATTATCGGAAAAAATACCAGCTCAGTAAATCACAACCGCTCAAACCAACTACCAACTACTACCGTGAATTGGGCAGAGAAGGAGTCAGAGAAAGTTGTGAAAAAGTTTTAGTAGCATAGCTCAAAACGGCTACTTTCCCTCTGAATTCCTGCCCTTATGTCTTGTAAAACATATCAAATCCTGCATTCACTTTTTTAATTGTAATTTTCAGGCAAGGTTAAGCATAAATGTAATATAAAAAAAACCTGCAAGTTGCTCTTTAAAGGTCACATGTCATGGCCATTTCCACTGATCATAATTCCATTGTTGAGGTATACTAAAATAGAAAAATACTGTGTAATTTTCCAAACTCACATTGGTTTCGCATACAGCATCTCTGTAAAGTATGTGTATTCAGCAGTATTCACTTTCTCCACTAAACGGCTCGTTGCAGCTCCCCCCCCCCCCTCCCCAATCAGCGGGGGCTTAACGTAACGGCTCAGCGGACGTAACATAACGGCTCCACGGATTGGCCCATTTAGTTCCGGGTAGTGCTTTCGAAAGCACGACCCGGAAGAATCAAATGGATGATGACGTTTCACCAACGAGGCGTTTTGGGGAGGTATTTTCTGTGTTAGAGTTTTACTCGCTACAGGGTGTACTTTGAGGGTTTTGACTCTGCACACCGTTTACATGCAGAAAAACCTTCATAACACACAAGGGGATGGGTAATAACCGGAAAAGCATGACATGTGATCTTTAACCACTATTTGGAATGTTACCGTAGGCCTGTAAAATACTCACAGCAGACTCTGCCTCCTGTTTCTTCTTGGCTATATTAGAGGCCGAGCTCTCCTGCTTGATCTCCAAGTCTCTGGTGAGGGGAAGGAGAAATGGAGAAATGAAAAGAGCTCATAAAATCGGACTATATTAATACATGCGGTGCTATTTCCAATAACATGTCTAGCATGAAACGGCCAACGTAAAGAGAAAGGTCTCTTACTGTTCCTTCTGGGCCCGCACGTAGGGCCGAATAATGAGCTGCTGGATGGCGAGGTAGAAAACCAGTGGTCCAACTGTGGCGTAAAATACAGCACTTGGCAGGAGTTGGTCAGTCAGGTGGATAGGGAAGAGATACGTCTGGCTGGCTCTGTTTAGCCTGCAGAGAAAGAGTTTCTTTCATTATTCAAATGAGCATGGCCTCTAACTGGCTGCTAAATTGGTCACTCCATGTGATATTTGTCGGAGTCTCTATCAGAAAATAGCAGAACAAAAAGGTTACATTCAACGATATTGTCTCAGCTGCATGCATACAATATCCTGTTAATATGCAATCTTAAAAATCGTTAGAATGCATAAAACAATGTTTCAACCAAAGATTCAACAGCAATCACATTGGCCATGATTGCCTTTTCTCTGTCCTGTAAAATGGACCTGAACTTCAGCTGATAATTATAGGTCATTCAGCACATTTTCCCAAGAAGAAGGGGCATGTTATGCATACACATTTCAGTGATAAAGGGAAATGATGTGCTTTACAATAGGTTAGACAGGACAGTGAGAATCGACTGCCAATTGTTCGTCAGATTTAAGATTATTGTCAAAAAGGAGACCTTGCTTAAACTATGAAACTTGAATCCTAAGACCAAATAGCATTTCTGTGGGCGCAATCCTGTGTTTACATGCTCACATATGCACAGCTAGGGCAGTAACAATCTGTAGACAATGTATTGGACTGGCTTTCATGATGTCCTGCCTTCATGGGTGCCATGGAAACAGCAGTGTGAGGAAAACACTCAAACAGGAAAACTGGAGCAGAAGTTTCACTTACTTGATCTTGAGGGAGACACCTTGGGGCACTCCCACGCTGACGGTGGCCCCGAGGACGCTGTGTCGACTGATCTTCCTCTCGGCACCGTACTCGATCACCGTCCCAAAGAAACCTGATCTGTGACACAAAGACAAAATCACTCTCTGAATCTCTGAACGCAGTCAAAATTCAAGCTGTCAGTTCTTGCACATAAACTTCTAACTGTGTCTATTTGGAAAGTCATGCATTTGCTTGGCTCCACAAACAAATTGGACCCATAATAATAATAATAATTGTGAGGGAATAATTCTGTCTTGACTCCAGGAATTTGACCCTTTCCTGCATCTGTTGACCTTTACGATCAGCCCTGATCGTTATTTCCCGTAAGGAACGTGATAAGGCAGCTACATGTTGATACAATACGTTTTACGACTTGATCTGGTGGAAGTAGGAGTTATAAAACTCTGAGAACGTTGGCTTCAAAGCACAGCAGGGGGTCAGAGACAGTCTCCAGGTACCAAGGCCCATCCCCAATATGTTGATTATGACTCTCTGTAAACTAGTTAAATGGTCTACCAAGACACAGGCGGATCAGAATTGACATGGCAACCCACCCGTGCAGTCAGAACCTTTGGCTGCTGTGACTTGTGATGTGAATTTCTCCGGCCGATACTTGTATTAAATATCAGTGTTTGACATCAGAACTCCAGCTCTCCTCGTGTCTCTCTGAGTCCTGACTCTTCCCAATTGCTGCAGAAGTTTCCCTTACAATAATAATACATTTATTTTGGGGGGCGCCTTTCATAACACCCAAGGACACCTTACAGGGCATAGGGGCAATATAGGGAACAATTAAAACAGTGGATTTTGTGAAGTGAAATATCGGCCGGGGTAAGACAAGACAAACAACAGGAAATGGACTATAGAAGGACGCAAAAGGACACAGGGTACAGGTTATACAGAAAATGCCATAATAGGGGTTTTAAAGTGGCAATATACATGTTTTATGCTTTAATTACCTTAACATTAGGAAATAGTGTAATAGCTTGAATAATGACACTATCAGCCAGAGGTTGCGCTAGACTTTTTCGCTGCCCGCCATTTTGACGGACAGGATCGTAACATTTCCGTCAAAATCCAGAATTACCCGTCGGCCTGTACACAACTCTGACGAGGGGGGGGGGGGGGGAGCATGCTCGTGAACTGTCAACGGGGGGCGCCGTGTTATGCATGCCCACTGACATTTAAATGATTTGTAAGGCAAAGTTAGGTTTTGGAAACGGAATCATTTCCTTTTTGGAGGGCATGCATAATACGGCATAACACCGAAGCCTCGCTGCGGGGAAACTTTGGCGCTGTTCCGAGTTTGTTCTAATCTGTCAAAATGACAGATTTTTCCGTCATTGTTAAGAAAAAAATACGTCATAGACGGAAAATATTCGGTTAACGCGACCTCTGCTCATCAGTGTATAGATTAGTTCCCTACAGGCCTTGCTTTCACTGTTCCTGCCTGACACTGGGTATACAGGCTCGATTTAGGGTACAACGCTGTAAAAACCAAAATACACAGTTAGCACAGATTGGCCTTTACAGTTTTGCCAAATGTTTTCTAAATGAAAAACCTAGCACTAGATACAAAAGTAGTTGCCAGATGAAAGCATACTCTCATTCTGAGCCTTTGGGTTGTGTCGGTTGGAGTAAGGGATAGACAGTCTGCCCACAATGCAAGAGGCGTTAGGAATTAAGTACAATACAATTTCATTTATTTTCTTGCTTTTTCCCTTGTGGTGTAAATAGTTTGTTGAATGTGTGTTAACAGTAAGCTGTGATCCTGTTGGCTTTTGCGACAGTGGTGCCAACAATAATACCACTTGTAAACAAAGGGCAAAATGTTGTATATTGCCACGTTAATATGAACTCATACTGCTCTTTGATAACTTACTTTACTGAGCCCTTAATCTTTGTCTGGTCCTCATCCTGGAACTTGTACTGGTAGCTCATCATCATAAAAGTGTGAGGAACGCCAAGCTGCAGAGAGAGGGAAATGCAAATGATGACTGACACAAGCAGCTGTTGAATGAATGGTGTCCTGGCTACAATAACATAACTATTCCAGAAGGCTGCTTACCTGCATAGCGAAGGTGAAATGGCTGCTCTTGGTGTCCCTGACGATGCTGGTGTTCATAGAGGACTGCACGCCCCAGCGCCACTGCAGGTATCCCATAGTGTTCTTGTCCAGGTGACGCGCCAGCATCGTAGTGAACCCAGGACGCACGCCTCGGGAGGACAACTGGAGCCCACACTGACCGGTCACGAAGCTGAAGTAAAAACAAAAACGTCACTTAATTTTTTTTTTCTTTGTTACAAATACGTTCTTCTCATTTATTTAACTCTTGCCGTTCAACACATACAATCGAGGCGTCAAGTTCCGGAAAACCTTCATGGCTAAAAGAGGTCCATGGGTGTCTCCAGCACCAAGCTCGACCTGTGAACAGACACGCAAGCAGGTAAGGTTTCATCTTTTCCTTATCTTAAAATGTCACTGCATGTTGTGCCACAAAGGCAGACAGGAGTGACAGGAAGAAAGTGTGCCATTTCAAGTCTGTATAAAAAAGGTGTGTGTGGTTCCTTGAGAAAAATGCAGCATACCTCTCCCCATCCCTTGGTGGAGGTGACTCTTCTTAAGGCCAGGTTAATGGTGCCACCTCCGTTTCCATTGTGGGTTGACAAGGAGCCAGACAGAACAGCTGTGTCTTTTGTAGTGAGAGGAGCCTGCAGTGACAAAGAGTCTTATGGTAAATGTAATTGTTAGAGATGTCCCGATCCGTTCACCTGATCGGGGATCGGAGCCGATCACGTGATTTTCAAAAGATCGGAATCGGGAGAAAAAAACGGGGATCGGGATTTTTTTTTTCTTTCTTTTTTTAATGCATTGCATAAAGATCGGATCGAGAAAAATCGGTATCGGCAAATTGTCAAAATCAAATGATTGGAATCGGATCGGGAGCAAAAAAAGGTGATCGGGACATCTCTAGTAATTGTGCTACAACTCTTTCATTCCAAAACAAATGCCACTTGAAAACCCACCTCTATAGATTGTGATATGTGCATCTTGTTGATTTCAATATGTGGGACTCCCCCTCTGCTCACGTCCTCATAGTCTTCCTCATACTGGTCGAAGACGTCCGTGGCATCAATGCCGACACTAATCGTTCCCTGCAAATAACAAATTCAGGAGAAGGAAATGCGGCTTTAATGAATGAATTACATAAATATGCACCAGATGCCTAATGACTCTTTTCAATACAGTCAATTTGATGTGAGGTTTCCCTGTGAACATGCCTTTGGGTTGGTCCTTTGCTGAAGCCTCCTCTCCTCTCGCTCTTTCTGAAGACGCTCATACTCCTCTCGTATCTCTGCAGGGGTTCTTTTCCTTTCCACCACCTGGAGGAGGGAGATACGATTTGAAAGCAAATGTCTGCCTCACATGGTGCGGATAAAGAATTACAGTAGGAGGAATTTCACCAGGATTACATACTCCCATATGTTCTGTGTGTCATGTTTTGTACTATCAAGCGTCTATAGTTAAAGTAAACACAGAAGAAGCAGAACAAGAACTCATTCAAGCAGTTCATTCAGTTTAATGAGGGAATGTCAGATTGGACAGAATCTTTTTGTGGTTAAAATAAGGCTTAACCTGTTAAGCCCCGAGCCTGTTTTTCAGGTCTCAGGCTCGAAAATGACATTCCCAGAACAAATGACTATATCTTCACTTCTAAAAAGGGGGTACATTAATCATCTTTTTTCTCAAAGCAATGATACACCTACGGAGCCCTGGAGGGTTCATAGAGAGAAAAATAAATAAAACGAGGCCACGCTTTATTAATTTGTGCGAACGAGAAAGTATCTCGAGCGCACGATATACTTTCTCGTTCGCACAAGATACTTTCTTATGGTAAGACACATCGAACTGCCCGAGTATTACGCCATATTATTAGTTTTATGAAGAATATGTCCGGTCGCCAGGGCGTGTGTGTGTGTGTGTGTGTGTGTGTGTGTGTGTGTGTTTATGATAGTGTCGTTCGTTCCGGTGCACTCCGGCAGGACTATAGCACTACATCGAGATTAAACACATGTCTTTTCACTTGGGAACACATATAACTATGGAGAACCAGATTTGTGTAAATTACTGTTCGTGGTAATTTGAAAACAAATGCCGGTGGTGTCGGACACACACAAACACACCGAACACAGAGCCGAGCTGAGCACAAACACACACACATCATGCGCCCTGGTGACCGGACATCTCCTTCATAAAACGAGGGGGAATACACGTTACTGCCTCCAGTGCCGTGTACGACGGAGCTAGTTCAACAGACCCTGGATATGTTTGAGTTACCCGGCTTAACTAACCCTAACAAACACGATCTCGCTAAACGGTCCTACGAAGCGGGTTATTAACATTTGACCAATCACAAACATGGAGAAGCGTGCTGACAGCGCAGCGTCATACTTCATGAATGAATAGTGTAAATAGCAACTCCTGCTTCGTAGTACAGGCCACTGGTGCCGCAGAGATTTCATGCAGTGAAGGAGGTTTTCCTTCTATAAAACAGCTGTGGGCAGCAGATACTGTGAGAGTCACAGACAGGACTTCATAGATCAAAGCAGACTGGTTCACAGACTCTTCTGTTTTGCGAATCCGGTGCTTAAACACATAGCTCTAAACCCCTGGTCGAAATGTCCCTAAATGAAGTCCGAGTTTGAAATATATCTCAAATAATGTATGCACTGCCATTTCTCCACATAAACATAACAGTCTGCAATGAAACGGAGAGGTCTAGAAAAAAAAACCACATCTGGGGTCATTTGGGCGCATTTGCCATATCTCTGGAACCCATCGGTCGATTTTGGTGACTGACACCTGTTTCGAACCGTTAGAGCCAATAGAATCGAGGGGAAGTTCCTAAAATCCATCTAAACATTACGCATTGGTGAATGAGTGATGCGCAGCCAGCAAGCCCAAAACCGGAAGCTGGGTTGTAGCTCTCATACACTCTATATGAAAAGTCCGTTTTTGACATAAATATGATGATGGATTATCAGTAATCATTTCAAAGTGACACAGACACATTGGATTAACCTTCAGCAGCGTTTTTATGCGTTTTAATGCCATTGAACACAACTTTTGATCAGAACAACAGCTAAGGTAAGACGTAGTTGCCATTTTGACCCCGTAAAGCTAAGTTGTGTGTTGTCTGGTTTCGCGAGTGTTGGTCGTGGAGTGATGATACTTATGCCATTTGAATCTGTGGAATCACAGCTTTCATATGATATCTTGTTTGTGCAGATCCGATGAAGTATAACATATTTCTACCGTGAGTTATGTGCTAAGTGCGTTACTACTCTTTCGCTTAGTGCTAATTCAGACGCTCGGCGTTAGACTTGTGTTTTGTTTCGGTAAAAATGGTCAATATCGTCAGTTAGCTGAGTTTCTTCCCGTGGGTATGACACATTAATAGGTTGTTAAATGTTAAGAAGCCCCGAGACACAGTTTCGTGAAAAAAACACCAAAAAAACTGGTTAATAACCATGCTTGTGAAATTCAGAACATTGTATGTTTTGAGCTTCATAAATAATGGTAAGGGCTATTGTTTCTAACTGTATGTCATTCTTTAGGAATTGCTGTCCACTACAGCCACTAAATGACTTACCTCCCATCCATCAACATCAAGTCCTCTCTTGCCATAGATATCATAGATGGCTCGTGCCTGTGGTTCACGAAGCACTGAAAAGACATGGATAACCACCAATGTTATTAACCCTCAGAATAGTACCATAACATAATGAACGTCATTTGCTTTATCTGAAAAGCTTTTCTTACCTTCATAAGCTTCATGTACGAGGTTAAAAAGTTGTTCTGCCTGACGCTTTAGTTCAGGGTCCCTGTGTTTGTCTGGGTGATACAGCATGCATAATCGCCTGTATGCCACCTTCAGCTCGTCCTGTGTCGCCTGAGGCACAAGATTAAAAAGCATAAATGTGAAAGAGAAACTTGTTGGTAAACTCGAGCAACAACATACAAAACACACAGCAGGATGTTGCTACAGCTTAACTCCACTACTTTCACTTTTACTTACAAATCATCCAAGACTTATATGAAATGAAAATGAACTGTTGTACTATGCAGGGTTTAGGTAACTTGTAACAAAACATCCCGAGCAGAAAACAGCTGTTTAAAGTCTGGTTGTACTAATATTGTTGTTGGATACGCTATAGTAGAACAGGTATAGCCCCAATAGTCATCAAATTCACTTGTTATGTAATGTTCTCTATTATTACGTGACACTGACATGGAGATTATACACTTTTATTAATATGTGTTGAGAAAATGTCTTAAGAAAAGTTTGTTTTGCAAACTTTTTTCATATATTTTAGTTATTCATGCTTATCATCTTAACAAGGACATATACGAGTTATCTTTTAACATAGTTAATCTGGAACAGCATGTTTTTGTGCCAAAATATTTTTTGTTTTGAAATTGTCCACTTGCATAAAGTTGTGGACGAATTATTCAGTTTGTTCACTTAGGTGAATCTATTAATACCACAGTTTAAAAAGACTGTTACAAGTAAACATTACTTAACTTTAAAGAAAAAATAAGTATCAAGTAGCATAACATGGAGACACTGAAGTACAGATATCTCAAAACTGGACTTTGTGAGTTACAGTAACATTACTCGAGTAAATGTACTTAGTTACATTCCACCACTGCTTGCATTTGAACATAATGTTCTCTTCTTTACTAATACAGGTTGACAGACAGAAAGCATTTGATTCCCAGACAGATATTTCCATTGCAATCTGATCAGCTGTAAATAATGAATGCTGAAACCCTGAAGTTGTAGCATTAGCTAACTTTAGTTAGCACTGTCCATGAGATAATTATGAAACTGAAAATAACTGTCATTGTATTATCTTTAGCTTCCAGATCCCCGCAGTAACGCGCGATCCTCTGCCTAACTTTATCAACACACAGCCCCTGCTGGAAAAGTCTTAACCTCACAACCTGTTGGGTGTCTTGCAAAGTATCCAGCCGAGGAGTCACAGCATAGAAATCAATGTCGAGGGTCACAAGCTAGCCACCTAGCTAACGATACATGTGATTGTACACGAAACTGCTCAATATCAGCCAGATAAAGTTTATAGAATTGCTTCAACATGCCCCTGCACACACATCAAACCAGATCACTGCTGCATATTTTACCTCTCTCCTGACATTTAGCAGGGAATAGTAATCATCGTTGAGGATCTCATCATCGTCCAAGGAAGACGCCATGTTTACACCCGGTCATCTCTTCTTCGTGGCATTCAGGTCGGTTAAAGCCTTCTGTACGCACTATCGCCCCCTTGTGTTGCGGATGAATAACCACACAGCAGTTTTGTTTACATGCTTGTTCATGGTTTTTGTAACTTGTGCTTTACACTTTAAAGTTTAAAATGATCTTTTATTCACCGTTAATTAGTAATTGTGGCGACATACACATAAGATTTGTTGCAAAGTAAAAAGGTAGGGTTGGTTTTTCCTCACAACCCCCAAAGAGTGTATAATAAATTCCCCATAAAGTGTAATATATTATTGTTTTACTCTGCAACTGACAATGTAACAATGTAATGTAATTTTGTATTAAGAAAAACACTAATTGTAATACAGTCATACATATTTAATGCAATAAAATTAATATTGAATATAGTTACTATACATATAACGTTATATCTAACTTTAAAACAATGTTATCTGCATTCTATCCACCTAGGAGCAATTTAGGCTAGGGGTGATTAAACTGCATTAGTCTATCATTAGTTCATTATTACTTTCTGTGCAACAACAACAAAGCCATTGACTGTATACAAAGGGGCACGAGCAGCAGGCAGCAGAGGAGCTGTCCTTTCAGCACCACCAGCTCAAAGTAAACACTGCGTTTCAGCACTGACGGCCACCAGCCTGTTAATGCAGGGTGAAGGCTGTCCTTAAGTGCTGTAGTTGACGCGAGTGCCAACAGCACAGCCTATTAAGCACAATGATGTGTAATTAGATTGCCTGTGGTCATTTAACGTAGCCATACTATTGTCAAGCCTATATGCTACTGCGCCATACTGATGGAAGTTAGAAACCTTAATGGCATAGTGAGCAGAATTAAAGTAAATGTAAGCAGTTGTTCTTCACATCTGTGCATCACATCGACCCCCCAGTACCTAAAGTATTTATGTTATATTGTTTTCTTATGGTCGGATCCACATCTTCTAGTATTGCCTGCAGCATTCAGCATCATTGTACGGCAGTATGAAATCAGTTTGACATGGATAATAGGGAACAAACTCGTCCCCAGGCTTTCAAATGTAGACTGACATCTGGACACTTGATTGATAGACAGTGCAGACAATCAGTACTGTTTGATAAGTTTGCAGTGTTGTTTTGGTAGTTTGTATTATGCTATGTTCCCAAGACTACCCAGTAATCACATGTCATAGGCTACTGATTCAATGTACCACAATTAACATTAAATTCAAAAACAAGACAAAATTAAAACGTATTTGCTGTTATGATGTTATTAACAGGATAAAATATGCAAACGTTGTATCCGCAGAGAGTTTTCTTGTTATCAGTGGTATGAAGACCTCAATTATCAGTTTAGATCAGCAGCTCTGAGGAAAGCTTACATTAAAAACAAACGTAATGAAGGCCATTAGCAGTTAGTCGTCTAATTAGCCTAATATCAACAGACTAATCTAAAAGTTTTCTGTCACTCAGGAGTATAATTGTTTATTCAGTGTAAAACAACTTTAGTGGGACGGCTCAAAGACAAACATTTGGTATTTACAGTCTAATTAGTTTAAATTAAAACATGCAGCGTCACCTACTGAGCCTTAATTCTTTTATTTTTAATATAATAACACGTGCCCTTAGAGGTCGGAGAAGTAAAAGTAGAGTGTAGGGATACTCTGTTACAAGTAAAAGTCTTGCAATCAAATGTTACTCAAGTTAAATTAGAAAAGTATTAATCAAAATATAGTTAAATTAACAAAAGTAAAAGTACTCATTATGCAGATTGGCCAATTTCAGTGTCATATGGGTAGCTCCAGGTGTAACTAGTCATATTTAAGGGTTGATTATATTTCACATCATTAATCCAAATCTGCAAAGTAACTAAATGTATACAAAAGTATGTAAGTACAATATTTACTTCTCCATTTAAGTATAGTACAAGAACAAAGAAGCAAACAATTGAAATACTCAAGTAAAGTACAAGCCCCTCAAAATTGTATTTAAGTACTTGAGTAAATGTAGCCTACTTAGTTACTTTACACCACTGCGTCCCCTTCTTTTAAGAGGAGCGTCATGCAGCGCCTCTGAGCTGTTTTAAATTCCCTGTAAAAAAAAACAGAAGCAGGCTGGTGGTGTGTGAAGGTGAGGGGAGCTGTGTATCCTCTCTGTCAGTCTCCTCTCGCAGCCAATAGTAAGTTCTGCTCGGACGGACCGACTCGCCGCTGCTGCTCCGGTCCCTCCTCGTGCTGTCCTCGCCGTGCACGCGCGTGGTACCCACGGTCGTGAGGAGGAGGAGGATGTTGCGCGTGAAGGGGAAATGGCTGCCGAAAACAAGCCGGAAGGTAAGAGAAATATAATGGGATTAATTTACTAGTATGACCGCTGTGTGATTTTAGAACAGTTGCAACTCTGTGCGGAAGATGTCACAGACGCGAGGACAAGTGGAGAATTTTTGTGTAGAAAACGTCTCCGCTATTTTCCTCCGAAAAGGCAGCTAAAACGTGGAGACATCACCTAGCCAGCTAATATTAGCTTGCATTCTAGCCAGCTACTATTCCCATCGTAGCCCACATTTAAAGCACGCCACGGGGACAAACAGTCCGCGTGGTAAAAGTAACGCGTTTATTTCGCTCGCAATTCTTGTCTAAAGGCGAGCAAATTCAAGTTGTTAACAACAATGCTAAGTTAATGACAACATGTCATTGGCATCGACTAACTTCTTCCCTTATTACCCAGCTTTAAAAAAGCGGCTTGCTTCTGTCAGTTTATCTGTCAACACGGCTCTTTTCTTCAGTCGTTATGTGCAGGATGTTTTGAATGCATTGTAAAGATCATTTGAGCATCTCTTTTATAATGTTTTTGTGTTTTATATTCCTCCGTCTTAGAGAGGCTCGTTCAGTTCTTCCTTGAAGCGCTGGCATTCAGCGAATAGTGTTTGCGAGTCAGAAGTGATGTATTTTTTTTGTTTTTTACATAAGCGGATATTTATTTTTGTCCAAATGCCAATTATAGACTACTACTTGGCCTATATTTGGTTCGAGACACGGGCTTCACAACGTTGTAATGCCCGCTCCGCTCGCAATGCCCTATCGCACTTGAAATGAAATGCCATCACACAGAGGAAGCAGGAGGATGGAGAGTGTAGGGTTTCCAGCAGCTGCTCATTACACTACTTTACACATAGGGACAAAATGATGACTTTCTCCCTCAGCCTATTTCATACGGCTCACTGACTTAACATTCAATTCACTCGACTTAATTATTTCCTCTTTATGGGATATTTTATAGCAAAACATATGCATAAGCGATCTGTTCTCATTCAGAGAGGCCAATGGAATTTTTTGGTGAGTAATTAAGCTTATATGAAAATATAAAAGATGTATTGCATCAATGCTAAAGGGAGTAGTTTTCAGCTTGTTACTGCTTAGTATTTCAACTGGAAAGAGTTAAGGGCTGACATTCTTAGATGATAAAAAAGCATAAATCAACCTTAAAATGCATTTGCCAGATTTGTATTGAAATTACTAAAGACTGTCAAGATTTTGTGCATGTTTAATTCAAATGTCCTGTTTATGTTTAGATTCTTTTTTTGTTATGGTCATCATATTTTTAACTGTTTAACTTTAGTTTTTTGATTGACATAATTGACTATAATGATATGTCATTACAACAGTATGTCCTAAACTTGGGGTATTTATATACATATTTTTGAATTAACTTGAAGTGCAGCGAAAGACTCATCCTGCACTTGAAAAGTGTTTGCATAATTTGAGTGCGAGAAAAAAAAGACTCCTTATAGGTGCAGCTGTTTCTGAGCTGTTCATAAGTAGTGCTGCAGGCTTCAAAAGTAAATAGACCTTCTTCAGAGTTTGGTGTCAATAACCTTAAAAGTGAAGTCTTTTTGAAGTAGAACCACTTTTATGTTTAAAATAGGAGTAAACAAATTGCCTCTGTCTATATGAGGGTACACGATAAAAGGCTGAACTCAGTTGTTTGGATGTCAGTGTGCCAACCACCAAACAGAGTCCCACCAGGGGGTGCTATTGAGCTACAAAAACACACCTAACTATATGAGGAATCTGTCTGTGGCTATGACAAAAAAATAAAGACATCTGGCTTTATGATAGTAATGTCTTCACTGTGGCGTATAGTCCTAATGTATTCATCTACTGAGCTGAACTTAACAAATAGGCTCCAGTTGTTAATCTCGACGGCTCTCCAACACAGCGAGCTCTCACTGAAAAACCCTGGCTTGAAAGTCCCATTGCTGAGCAGGTGAAGTTATTTTCAGTGTTCCTGTGAGGCCGGTCAGTGGAAAAAGGAGGAGGAGCAGCAAAGAAACAGAGAGTGCTTCATACCTTGACATAAATGTGATGTCGCTTCATGCTAACGTGGCCCTTAAAGCTTTTACACACAGCTGTCATGCTGGGTCTTTACTCATGCATCCCGTTTTCTTAATTCATGAATGTAGAGCATGCTGTTTAAAAATACATCACTATGACAGTTTTAACATGACATGTCCCTGGATGTCGGGTAGCCGCGTAGAGAGCTAAACGGTGTTTCCGTAACCTTTTGTCCTTGTGGTATGCAGGCAGATCTGAACTCTCTCAGACGTTTGGCAGGGTCTTCTGATGGCCCATAACAACTGAGGGTTACATCTTGTGTTAAACCCAAGGGCCACAACCCAGTCTCACTCACTAATGTAATGTTTACATCCTGGGGTATTCCTCTCCAGCCTAAATGATTGTCAGGACCCTTGAGGGTGTTTCTTTTTGCTCTTCACACTCATGAAAAGCACTGTGGGTCCGTTACTTTAAGTACAAGGCCTGGAGGGCACTGAAAAGACACACTTGATATCTCACACTCAGACTGCTCTGGAGGAAAGTACAGCCAATGGTTTTATGAATCTGCTAGAGTGTAGTCATAAAAATATTGCTGTTTAAAGGCCAATTTTGTAGAAACAGAACAAGCACTTTAGTAAACACAAGCTCCACTGCTAACACTTGTGTGGTGTTGGGATTCGTCATAAAAACTGTGCTAAAGTTAAATATTGATGCTTTTATCCTCTGAAGTTGAATCTTGATACGGACAGTTTTGGTCTGTAAAACATTACATAACATTATTTTAAAATCACATAAATGCAAGACCAATGATGATTATTGACACGTAAAACTTGCTTTTGTGAATCCAAGGGAAATGAACTTTTAGGACAGCTGAAACACTCTGAAAACTTTTCTTTTAAGAAGAAAAGGAGGAGGATTAGGCCTGTTGCCTCAGCAAAGCTGGAAGTCATATTTTACTTTGATTTCCGAGCGGGTGGAGTTTAAAAAAAACAAAACGTTTCATGATGTTATCTTTTCACTCAAAGTTCAGGGGGGAAGCAGCAGCGAAACATCAAGTAAGCACGCAGTCAGCCATTAAGTTACAAAAGTGCCTGTGCAGCAATGGTATAAATATTTCGCCGCTGTTTTCTAAAGAAGGATGAATTTAACCTCATCGTGATGCCGGACCATTCGCTCTCCCAGTGTGTGTTGAATCAGGCGCTACATTATTTTCCTCCAGACGCTGAATTGAATCAGTGAGGTGAGGATGGATGGGACGCAGGTCCGGTCTGTGGTTTCTGAGACGGATCACTTGTAATGCTGCCTGTAATAGACTTTTCCTGACGGCTCTGCACGGCATCCACTGATTGATTGTATTGATCCCTCAAGTTTAGCACTGATACAATAAGGAGCGCTAGTGACCCGTATCAAACCAGGTCAGCGGCACTTCTCAAAAACGGTACAAAAAAAATGTTAATTCAATGGATTTATCTCACTGTTTTAAATGACGACAGACACATTCACTGTGATTTACAATCAATATCATTACCAGAACGACTAACCCAACAGCTCTTGTGTGTTTTGAAATGTATTTCAATATGCTGTGTGTAGTGTCTGTTGATAATGTTTGCATGGGGCGTTTGCTCAGTTATCAAAGGCTGGGGAGAATGCTTCTTTTCCTCGATTTTCCTCTACTTTTCTCTTTGCCTCCTGAAGGACTGAAGAAAGTTCGTAATCCGGATCGAATGTACAGATCAGCAGTGTGTTATGCTGGCCATGGTCCACCTAAGAGTATCAGTGATGACACAGAGACGAACAGTAAGAGTCAGTTATTAATACTGCATTTGCTGCTCCAAAGAGCCACTAGCTGGCCAATCTATTATTCATTCATTGATTCATTTATTTACTTCTTGATTTCATCCGTCCCCATGACACCCCCCCCCCCCCACACCCCCCCTTTCCCCTCCCAACACACAACACCTCCTCCGGCTGCTCTGTTGATTGAAGTGTCTGCTTTACGGGATCACGCTGTCAATAGCTGAAGTGTTGTCGTTAACTAAGAGTGATTGTTTCAGGTTGAGGCCAGGGGATCAGGACCTGAGCAGACCCTCAGAGAGAAAGCTTACACTTTGAGCCATCAATTATGGCCGTGTACTTGCCTTTTTTTTTTCCTGCTTCTCTTAAACCTGCACTTGATAGAGAAAAAAAAAAAACTACCTGACCGAGGAGTATGACTTAAATAAATCTTGCTAGATCAAATAGTGCCTGACAAAAAATATTGATACATTTCTGTATCGTTTAATTGTTTTGCTTGGATTAGTGTTTGGTCTGCCACTCATTACATGTGATCTATGAGAACTAGGGCCACGGAACAAAGACAGCACAACATCACAGCTGAGTTTTTTTTTACGACTTATAAAAACCAGCTTCTGTGGGAATTGCTTCAGAGCACTTACAAGTCTGGTGTGCAAGTGATATTTTCTGCCACAACACAAATAAATCAGTCAGGAATATATAGGCCAAAGTCTTGATTTTATTTGAGCGGGATTTCCATTCATTCCTCTTTAGAAATGTGTCTAGAACTTAGCCTTTTGTCTTTTACACATTGGGAAACTGTCTTCTGTAAAGCAGATTGCCTCTCAGCATAAAAGGAGCCCCATCATTGTTAATAAATACACCAGTCTCCACGCGGCTGGAAGACTAAATCTAGACTAGAAAGGGGTAATTAAGTGTGCTCATGTATTGTCATTTCTAAATAGAGTCTGAAATCCGCCACAACCCCTTGTTAGACTCCACATGTGTTGCAGGAAGAGCTCTTTTTGCACCAACTGTTTTTTTTTAAAAGACAGGGTTTTCTGCCAGGTGCAGATCTATGACGCAGGGATGCAGACTGGAACATAGTTGATAGACTTTTTACGTTACCCCCTCAAGTGTGACTGACAACACATTTTGCCGGTCTTGCTCTTTCCCCCCATGTTATTGCGTGGTATTACAGTATGGTACCCATGTCAGTCAGACACCCTGTTTAATGCGTGCAGCCCCGGGGTTTTTCTTCTTTTCCCCCTTGCCTCACCAGGACACTCTGTAGCAGCATACAGCAGCTCAAGCAGGCAGGTAAACCATTGATCTGAGTAATCGTCTGAGTAATTGTGGGAGTTGTTATGATACAGAAAGAAGGGCTTTGTTTGTGTGCATGTGTAAGCAAGAGGGAGAGAAAGTGGAAGAGAACAAGAGCAGCAGAGAGGGGGGAGTGAGCGAGAGAAAGAGAGAGACCTCACCTCTGCTCTCCTTGAGATGGGATTTTTATGGATGGGTGAGCTTGGAGAGGGCTGGAAACACATAAAGAGTCATTTTCAGTTTGTTGCAGGCAGTTAACCGTGTGTGCATGTTTGTTGAACTTCCAGTAATAGGCCTACGCTTTTTTTTAGCTGTTTAACTTTTTGACAGTCTTCCCTTATTTTGCTATAATAAACTGGACTGTTATAACCAAATTGAGCCGCAGTGCACGCAGGATTGAGGGAACGTTAACAATGTGATTGTAAATTATGAAGCATATTATGCACAAGAAATGGTGTCAACATTTTCACTGGGAGGAGAAAAAACACATTTGTTGTCTTTTACAAACAGCTGTTGTGTGTGTTGCAGGTCAATCCCACATACTATAGCTAGAAGCCATGTAATGCTCTATTTGTTGTAGTTTAGTTGTATCATAGCAACACAAGTTCAGTTTGATTTGCTTGTGGGCGATTTGTAAATTCACTGTCTGTACTGTAAGAGTGTTATCGAACAGACCATAGGGCAAATGATGAAGATAATTGGTTTCCAGTCCCACACGACCACATGGGTATTTTAAGTCTACATACTTCGCTCTCAATCAGGAGCCATCAGGCGGGGGGGGGGAGCTCGGCCCCTGGACTGTGGGCCAATCATTTGATTACTGCCAGGGAAATCTGACACTGCCTAAATGGTCCTGTGTTGTAGTAAAGCCCGGCTCAGAATCTCCCACAAGTAGTTGCTTAAAGACTTCAGTCTAATCAAGTGCTCTCTTCACTAGTGGCCCCAGTCTCACTCGTAGATACATTATCAAATAAATGGTGTAGAAATTCAATGCAAGTTATTACAGTCCTGCAACGTTTTTAAGCCTCTTGAAATTAGGGCTATTTTATATGTTGTCAAATCGAATATAATTCACAGTAACAAAGAGGAACGTTATGTTTTCCATATGTGCAAAACTAAATGAAGTTAATTCGATTTTTTTTTTTTATGATGAACTTTGCCTATTTTAAATGAGCCTGGAAGTCATGGCTGCAAATGATAAATCACACATTTTAGGGCTGAGCTGAATCACAGGAAAGTGTCCTGATCTGAAGTCTGCGGGGAGAATATCCCATTACTGTAAATGCCATGGCAATAGTCTCCTGCAGGTTAAACCCCCCTTTTACCTTTCCTCCTTCTTCTTCTTTCACACCTCACAACCTGCTTGATCGCTTTTAATTGACAGCATGTCATCAGTTGACCACTGCACCTTGTCTGCCTGACTCCATCTCCGCTTCACGTCTGACCACATCCTTCCTTTCTTGTCTAGATTTTTTTTTCATTCATCTACCATCACCTTGTAACTGCTTTCACCGTGTTAACCTGTCACTGCCCCTCTGGTATAAGCTGTAAATCACTCATGTCATGAACTGGTCTGACATCTCGCCTCTCATAGATCTGGTTATTATACTAAGTGCATGTCACAACCCACACACTACATGTGGACTGTTTCAATGTACATACTTTTCATATTTCTCACCATATCCACGCATTTCACACACTGTAGAAACTGTTTCTTTCAAATCCCCTGCTAGTGATGTATAATGATTTAAAGTGATGTTTGACTGTGTCTGTCTTTCACTGTGACTGCATGATATGTCAATATGATACAGGGGTTATATCATCAACATATCTGTTGCTTCTTAGTTTACAAGGGTGCCTCACCAGGTGAAACAACAGAGCTTATTTTATCCTTAAAATGATTCAAATAAACCTTATTTTAGCTCAAATATAATCACCCAAAATACGTCATGATGTTAAAGTGATGGGTCGGATTTGGTATGATTTCAATGCATGTTAAAAAGTAGATTTCTTTTTACACTAATTTACTCATCATTACACACAGTATCATTCACTGTTATAACATATTGCTTACAGTGTATTTTTCCCGCAGATTAGGGATGTTTTTTTTAATAATGGTATCTTAAAATGTCTCTCCCCAGTTGATGAATTATGTCTGAGCTAAGCTTATTTAGCTGACTGGGCTAATTTTAGAGCTAAACTCTAAGGGGCCTTTTTCGGTCCAGCCCAGTGGATGGCTGTCATCCAACCTAATGATAAGAGACATTGCCATAGGCCTAATTCAGTTTCACAGCCCTTCTTCTTGCTGGACGGAGATGAGAGCCAAATGTTTATCCACAGGACTGCTCTGTTCTTCTGTGATCCACCGCCCTCGTGTTTCAGGTATAGCTAACTAGAGAGCACATCCTTAAGCCATATTAGCCACTGAGCTGTTGTGGAAAATGTTTGCATTTAAACGGTTACTTTGGATATGCACCGCCAGCAGCGATTTGTTGAATGATCTATAGCCAAAACATTAGCTTGCAATTTCTCCACAATGTGGGCACAGATTAAAAAGAAAAACTGTCACTCCCAGAGCGCTGTGAGACAGAGACGGAAGAGAGAGGGTTTTGCGTTCAGGGCTCGGATATTGATTAAAGATTTGTTTTTGTCAGCCTTTCCAGTCTCATGACCCTCGCGCTTGTCTCTAGGGTGGGGCAGAAGCAAGCTAGCATGACAGATACCCTTACATTTGGCCAAAGTGTTTGCTTAGCAGCCAGGATCAGTGATAATCCAAACATCAGCAGACATAAATATGTATCTTTATACGCATTTCACGAAGGGGGATGTGAATTATGAAGGGGCACAGGCTGCACAGGAATGTACAGTAAAGGCAACATGAAAAGATGCAGACCTATAGCCTCAGTTTTGAACAGAAATTCTCACCCAGTTTATCCTTTTGTATGTGAGCTCATCAACATGTAGAATGTAATTGGCTCCAGTGTGCCAGCCCAGCTCAGCACATCCTCTCTATAACAAGCCCTGGTATCAGCCTGTGTTGCACTTTAGAGTTTTACAACCAAATAGTAGCTTTCTTGGCTAATGTGCAAGCAGTCATTAAACTTGCTCTTTCTACTCCAAAATAAATATGAAACCTAACAGGGGGAGTCCAGAAAATGCAAAGAAGTGGAGTTCATTTCAGGGTTTGATCAGCTCCCGGTAAAAACAAGGATACATTTACATTTTCAAAGCCAGATTTCAGTCGGTAATTTGTTGTTTAATCACCGATCAAATCAGGCAATTTGATTAGTAAGAGCTCGTCTATATTCTGTAAAGCTATTCCAAATCTGGCATCCAAGCTTTTCCCCCCCTAGGGTTGTTTTCCTCAGCTATAGCACAGTCCACAGTATATGTGGGTTTTCATGCCACAGTGGACATATCTTTAATTAGTAAGCAATACTTTGTTGGAAGACTCACAGTTCCTGCTTCAAATCTGTGGAAATGCCCGGTGGAGGGAACAGTAGACATGCAGCAGCTGAAATACTATTAGTGTAGATAAATAGCAGCTGAAAGAACAAAAGCGTTTAGAGTTATGAGAGCGTGATGATGTGGAAAAGAAAACCTCAGCACTCAACAAAGAGTTGAGATGTTGAGTTCACCTTTTGTGTGCTTTGAGAGCCTCGCAAGGAACGCTCTCGTGTACAAACATGCCCCTCTCAAGTTAGACAAGGACTCCCAGATTAGAGAAGGCCAACTCTGAACATCTAAAAAAAACAAGTGCCACATCTAAAACACATGGTTTATTTAACAGCACCGTGCACTGCTTGAAACATGACAGTAGTTTGCCCGTTCTTCAAGGAGATACACGCATCCATGTCTGAGATAGATAAAAGCGTAAATGCAGCGCTACAAACTAATGTGTATAATCTAATGTTAATGTAATATAGGCTGTTAAAACGCCTCCACTGTATATGGACCATGTGTTGGCGATATGAGTCAACAGGCTGGATAGTTTCCTGGTTTGCCATCTTTGCTTTTTTCCTCTGCATAGTTAAGTGTTAATTTAGCAGCAAAATTAACATCCACACCAGCCTGTCTTGAATAAATAATGAATATGTCACGGCAAAATTAAACCTCAAATAAATGCTACACTAAGTGCTTTGTCCATTTAACTGGTGATGCTACAAACACCAGGAAAGCATCTCAGAAGAGAAAAGTTGCTTTAATTCGGATATTATAAAAAGACATAGGGTTCAATATAAAAATGCAGATTAGCCAATCTTAATATTTATCTTGCAGCGAAGATCACTAAATAGCCTGTCATTATAATAAATACTCGGCTGTGAATCATTTGAATCAGTGCCTGCGACTAAATCATTGCAATTCATTGCATTCTCCCAATAATCATCAGATATAAAACATTATCAAAACATTTAGTTAAGAAATATATATCAGTATTTCATTACAGATACAACAAATCATTTCTAGAGGAAAGCAACACACCTTAAATTAGGTAATCATAAATCATAAAGTCTGCCTGCATAAATTAAGGACAAATACATAAAACTAGAACATCTGTCTTCCCTTTCTTACTCCTGTATTTTTAAATCAGAATCTGCTTTTCACTTCTCTCATATGAAAGAGAGCTAGACAGCTTTTCTTTAAATTACTTATTACTTTATTATTACGGTCAAACAATTCCACAGTTTAGCCTAAAACATTGAAACTTGGTTGACTTGTCTGTATGATTAGGCTCAATTTCATGAAGCAATGTCTTATAAATAGGACACTATGAATTGGCTAGTTGACAAAGAAAGTCAGCAAGTTACGGTACATTTGAAATATGTGTTAAATCTTTGAGGAGAGTTTGGCGGAGGGATACGTGAGGCTGCGTAAAGTGGAAGGGACAGGTGCACGTTGCTGTTATGAAAACAATGGCGACTTTTTTCTATATTTCTGTCAATTTGGACCGCTTATCAACGCGGTGAGCACCTGAGGGTGTAGCAGTGGAAGTGGCACAGATCATGCAGGATACGAGGTATTTCAAAACATCAGCGTCCGCGATTACTGCGGTCAGCGGTAACATAACTTTACTCCGACTAAAAACGTAGTCATAATAACCCTTCCGTTAAATCTGAACACACAGGCCTACATGATAAAGATTTACTGTAGCTTTTCGAGTATATCAGTATGCACCGAATATCCATACATTTGCTAAGAAAGTATAGAAACGTAACGCTGACTGTAGCTCCAGAACTAGCTTGAGAATCGCCACGTTTTAAAGTTGTATTTTAGTATGAAAGTAATCCTGTGATAGTAGGCACATTTGCATCCACGTTTACCAACGGGAGTCGCTAATGGCCAATTCGGCATAGCCTACTGTTAACGGTGCCAAATTGCAACAAATGTAGTCTACGCCTAGAAACTGGGATTAACATTATAGTTTATAGTTTGCTCCAAACTTTCCAAAGCATTGTAGGAACTACTTTCCCAAATTTAATTCAGTGTATACATTGCAATTTGTTAGCTTTTTGTGTTAGTCAGTAATACAGGTAAATGCTTTTCGTAAAACTATTCAAAATGTAAATCATACTTTTGAATATAAAAGCTTTTTTAAATCATGTTTACAAAACAACGTTGTACAGATTGTGTCCAGTGTAAAGGATTCTGTCTGCTGGGAACATATCGTCTGAATATAGATGTGGCTCTTATGAAGGGGTCTTCATAATAGAGATGTGTCTTTTTCACATTCAGCACGTTTGTTTGCACATTAGTAATCAAACCCCAGTTTCAGCAGTAACCTGATTTCAGAGGCGCCCATGTAAGGTTAAGGGATTAAGAGAACGCCAGTTAACACCTTGTTAGTCCTGCAGGGTTTACACAGGCTAGCTGGCTCTGTTGCCTGGGGGGTTGTTAGCTGAGAAATACAAGACTGGCATTTCAAAGGAAAAATGCATGTTGCCGTTGTGTCACCTTTCCATGTGCACAGCATACTGAACAGAGGTGATTTTTTTTGCATACTTCAGGCAGAGAGAGTTTGCACAAAAACATGTTGTGCGATGACCAGTGTAGAAGATTGTGCAACGATTAAACCAAGTGAGGATTTGATTACATTACATGTCATTTGTTAGACGCTTTTATCCAAAGCAACTTACATACATTCAGTACGGTGGACAATCCCCACAGGAGCAATATGGGGTGAAGTATCTTGCCCAGGGACACAACGACATGCTGACTGCAGTGAGACTCAAACTTGCTACCACCTGATTCGAAGTCCAGCACTCTATCCACTGAGCCACAGCCGCCCATTATTACATTATTCAAATCTTCTAAGCTGTATGTTCATCCCAAGTGTTTTAGCCTGCTGGCAGATTGTGTAGTCATATCCTACTACAGATTTATAATTCTGTGAGAAAATCCTCAACATATTTGAGACATATCCCAGTTCAGCTCTGTCTCAATGGTGTCATAGAGGTGTGTGCCAGGGAGCAGCATTGAATTCTGAATAATCTGCAGACAGCTTTGCCATAATGTATATAGGCATTAGGCTGCTGCTGCTGTCTGCCGGTTTCTACTCAGCCATGCTGCATCTGAGTTTGCATCCATTGAGATTTTATTTGTGAGTGGGCTTCAATATTTACGACCTTTTCTTGCTCGTCTTGAGCCTTTTAGTGAAAGATTACGAAAATGAGGCCCTGCTAAAAGCTAGACTACAGTGTCTTGCTTATTTTAAATTGCTTTATGATTATACAGCGTCTACACACAAAACAACCTCCTTTTTTTCTCATGTACCACTCTGATCATTCAGTTGCAGCGTGTTTTCCCGTTCTGAGGGTGAAGCCGCTCTGGTGCTACCTATGAGCAGATGCTGTATGTGATTCTTAATTGGGCAGAGCGAATGATTAGAGATACCTGCACAGCTCTTATAAAACAGGGTGTACACGCAGAATTATAGGTACAGATGGAAATTGCGAATACCACAGATCTACTCCTGCGTTCCTTTGGGAGCGATGATGTTCCTCCTTACACATTACACTCCACGGCAGCTACATCTCTGAGGACCGGCGGTGTTCATTCCCACTGAATTTTCCATATGGGAATTTCTAGGCAGGAGCACTTGGTTCTGTCTGTAATGTACGCCAGGCTGCTTGCTCGCTTTTTATATCCTCATTATCAATGCACTACCGGACTATTTGTATCGGTTTCAAAGTGGTATTTTGCTCGGTTCAACTCTTTTTGCTTCTTTTTCTTTATTACTGATATCAGCGACCCTAGGGGTCCGTAGTCAGCACTCATATTCGGGCTTTTCTCTGTCTCTGCCTTTCCTCCCCTAGTATCCTAACCCACAGTTATACAAGTTTGAAGGAATGTTGTTTTCTAGCTGTAATACAGTTTCAAGCAAAATTGCATTGCAAATAAATGCGTTATTTTGAGTTACCTTTTGGTGAATGTGTTTACATTCAATTCACCCAAATTAAAACTGAGTAATAGATTTATTTGCACACACACTCGAAAAACTCGTTTTCAGTTTGTAAATGCTCTGGAAGTTTACTCTAAACAAAAGATCGAATGCGCACAACAAATATAACAGGTGACAGGGATAACCTTAACTTTAGCGGAAACTATAGACAAGAAAAGCTCATCCTGTTTGCTTAACCCTAACCTAACCCTTTATATAACACACATGGTAAATGATTTCCTCGATGACAGTCTTTTATGTGTCCGTGCACCCTTTTGAACTGAACCATACACCTTTTCCACACACAGACCTTTTAGATCCCGATATTGCTTTTTTGACGAGCATTTTCCATCCAAATTCTGTGAATTGTTTAATGTAAAGTTATTAAAGATAAGATCTTTGCCTAGAATATCCTTGTTGTGTATCTTAGAAACTTAATGGATTTCCACATCAGCCTATATCTAAAGTTCTGAGGGGAAACAAAAACACACGCCAATACTATAATGTATAGATACAGTATATATATATATATATATATATATATATATCTACGTGAGTAATTTTTTCATTATATAATTCATTCAACATGTTTTCGTCCTCTGAAACAAATATCATTTGTTCATATTTGAGCCATCTGCATATTTTAGAAGGAATAAAGCACTGGAATGAGAGGAACATTTAAATGCATCCATGCATGAGAGCGTCCTTAAACCCTACTGTTTTATAATGGTTGTGAAATGTAAATGATATATTGAACGACATTTATTGTGATGTAAGCATTGGGCCTGGTAATTGTAATTATTTCCCTGAATAACATACCACATTCTGGCTTGCAGCACGCAGTTTCCCATACCAAATCCCCATACACTTTAAAATCACTCAAGGGTGTTTACTGTGTCTAAATAATGAATAGACACAGCCTTTACAAGTTGACAGTGAAACATTTCTGGTGAGCTCCCCTGATGGAATGCATTTCACAGTCAAATAATTGAGTCCAGTACAAAATAAAATGTATGCAATACTCTGTTCTTAAATGAATGTCCTTATTCAGTTGGGTATTGCTATTTGACAGTCTGTGTGTTGCTGCAGACTGATAGTCTGATAAAGAGGCAGATGAACAAGTGAATAAGAGATGAAGCCTGTGCTAAATATTCTGTTTTGTCTTGCTCTTGTTCTAGATGAACATGGACATTTGAAAATATACCTGCCCAAGAAGCTGCTTGAATGTCTACCAAAATGCACCTCGCTGCCAAAGGAGAGACACCGGTGGAACACTAATGAGGTGAGGCTCCTCATCACAGCCCGTCTGCTCCATCCATCCCTCTGCACACACGTCTGCATGAGACACGTTGTTCTTTCAGGCCTTTTTCAAATGTACAAGACTCTCTTCAAAACGTCCTAACATCTTTGTAATAGGTGTCCCGATTTACCAAATATCATTATGGGAAAAAACACTTTCAAATTGGGTTCATTTTCTGGTACTCCATCTTCAGATTACAGCAAACTGACAATTCAACATGAGTGGGTCTGTACAAGATTAAAAAAACAAAAACGTTTATAACTATAATTCTTATCTTATTTTATTTGTTGGATTGGTTATATTTAAAAGGCAATTTCAGAAAGTCTGCAAATATTAATTGAAGTGTTTAAAAAAGATATAGTTTACTGCTTTGTATTTTCTTCACAAACAAGTGAAACATAATAGTAGTTGATAGATATATAGATGGATATATATATATATATATATATATATATATATATATATATAGATAGATAGATAGATAGATAGATAGATAGATAGATAGATAGATGGATAGATAGATAGCTATATATATAGATAGATGGATGGATAGATATATAGATAGATGGATGGATAGATAGATATATAGATAGATGGATGGATAGATAGATATATAGATAGATGGATGGATAGATAGATATATAGATAGATAGATGCATAGATAGATAGATATATAGATGGATATATAGATAGATAGATAGATATATAGATAGACAGACAGATAGATAGGTAGATATATAGATAGATAGATAGATAGATAGATAGTTAATTCATGGGCTTTGACCCTTTTTAATTGCAATACATTCTTTAGTCGAAAACTAAATATAAGGATAACCCCATCTCCCTCTATCTTCATGTTTGCACTGGGACATTTGTAAAATCTCTTCTTGCAGTTTATGTTTACTATGGATTTTCTCATGCTCATTATTCTGGAAGGAAACCCTGTTTTGCAGAAATCGAAGGTTAAAGTCAATCGCATGTTGAGTCCTATTCACCAACGTTTCCTGCTGCTGTATTTAGCAGGCATCACGAGGGGCTCTCCATGTTAACGTAAACAGTGTTTAACATTGGTGCTGTGAAAGCTCAAGGTGTCTCGCACTTCATATTTGCATGGCATTAGGGAAGATAACACACCACTTTACATTTCCTCTGTGGAAAATCAAATCTGAAAACACTGTGATCTTGTGAGATGCCACAGATGCCCTTTGCTATGGTTTTATTTTCCTAAAGGACGTTTTGAACTCTTTCTCAGGACCATTTATTTAAAACCCTTTTTGTCTTGTTTGCTGTGTTTGTTTAAAAATATGTTTTCATACAGGAATGTGGAGTCTTCTAGAAAATTGAACTGCCAAATGAATTGCTGCTGCCTTAATCTTGATTTACTACATGTGTGTGCAGACACACCTCATTTCCTCTTGTATTTTGTGTAGTAATTTTCTAAATGCACAAAAAATTGGAACACAGCCCATAACAATCTTCATGATTCATGCACACATAGTTACTATCTGCTCTTCCATTATATTAATGCATGGAACGACATATATTAAAGTCTTTAACATGTTATACTGTATTGCCCTTACAGGGACACTTGCTGCATTTAGCTCCGAACTCATTTACCAACCTGCTCTTTTTCTCAGGGGACAGGTTGATGAGTTTATCTCCTTTGTTTCCACATTTGATGGATGAAAAACTGCTTGTTCTCTTTGAAGAATAACTAGTAGCAATTAGCCCTAAACATACACCATGACAAATCTTAAAATAAATATGAAAAAGTCAACCATCCATGCTTTTGATTAACACATTGTGACCGTAAAAATATAGTCATCTGCAGTGATGAAAGTTAATTGACTGAAAAACAACCAGATGATAAGGCACCAGACCGGCTTGCTTCTAAGGAACAGGAGATTCAAAAAGACAATCTGTCAATGACATACAGTTAAATATTTTTTCCCCCCCGACTTTGTGTAGTCAATATATTTGAGAAAATAGATGAAGAAATTCATTATTCATCTGGCATAAAGACGTGGATCTGAGGAAATAGACACAAATACGACGGTGATTACTACAGCAATAAATACTCAGTTTCTGATCATTTGCAGTTGTTATCCAAGTCACCATCTGTCATATCTTTGCTCACAAGCCCGGCCCTAGTTATGAAAAAAAACGTCTAACGCTTGTGTGTTTCTAATTGGCTGATGTTGTAACTTGTTTGCCCTGTCTGACCTGCATTGTGCTGCCAGCAGTCTAAATTAATTAACATGGCTTTGAAATTGATCTCAAAACGCAAGTCTGGGAAATGGCTGGGGATGAATGCTAGTGTTGTTAGCATTTCTTGTCATATATTACCACATTTAATCAAAACAGGCTTATTTTCAGGGATAGCACCATGTTGTTGTGTTACTGGGCTTCAGATTCTGCTGTGGATGTTTGGTGGGCTGATGGCACATTGGAACAAAACAAGTCAGTTCCAGTGGTGTTTTGGTATGCATGACAATAGTGTTTCCAGGGTTGAAGAGAGCAAGACAACCTTTCCGAAATTGAAGGACGTTTCTTTTTTGTGCAGACCATGCAAATCAGAATGTGTGTGCCTCATTGGTAGCAGACGTGCAGGAAGGGAGGGATCAGAGAGGCTCCTTGTCGGTGCAATTGTGTGACTCTTAGTGAAAGTGACACCTCATCAATTCTGTGCATATTCTCTGGCACTAGCTCAGCATGCTTAATGCTCTAATTTTCCACTTTTTACGTTTCAGGTATCTCAGTATTCTGGTAGGTTAGAGCTGCTAATTTGCATTTGATATATTTCACCACACAGATTGGTGGCTTCATTTTCTCTTTTGTTTCATAACCAACATCTTCTGGTTATTGGCCAGTCATTTTCCCCCCTGTTTGATTTAAGAGGTCCTGTTATGCTTTTTGGGTTTTCCCTTTCCTTTAGTGTGTTATATGGGTTTTTGTGCATGTAAATCAGGGGTGGGGAACCTCCGGCCCCCGGGCCGTATACGGACCGCGAGACCATTTGGTACGGTCCTCGAGGTAATTTATAAACACACGCAAAAAAGAAAAAAATTAAAGAAATCTTGAACGCAAAAAAATTAAACAAACGAGTGACTGTTTTTCCTGGCCAGGGTCCTTGAACACAACACAAGCCTAACGTGTCATCACGTGGTATATGTCATCTCGTCTGACAGGGGTGCAGTTCTGACGGAGAGCACCAGAACGCCGCTCCGGCACTTCAGAAACTGCAATACCCATAAGGAGCCGTACACATGCTGCAGTTTTTGCGTGGCTGTGTCTTTAGTTGAAAGCCCAGTGGCGATCTGTTCATCTGTCATACTGATCATACAGTCAATAACTTTGTTGTTATTAGCATCTGGTTAGCTAGCTATGCTAACGAATATAAGAAGCTTTTTCTACAACCAGTGAGGCAAAGGCACATCTTTATATGATCATTATAGTTATAGAAAAGTAAGAGAATAAAGTAAACAGGTATAAAATACTATATGATAAACAAGAATACACTTTGAAAGGGGAGTGATTTGTAAAATATCATAAAGAAAAAGAAAATCTGCTTACAGTTCTGTTTCATATGGGTGTTGAAAGATGTATCAATAGATCTCCTAATGTTGCTCTCAAAGTGCACCGGATTGATGCTTTTAACTTCAACATTTAAAAAAAAAAAGAGCATGCCCCCAGACCCCCCTAGAGGAGGTTAGGTCCCCCCCCCACTTAAATCATGTTCACATCGATAGGAAAACTAAATACATTTGCACACATGTCCATATCTTTCTGTTGTGGTGGTCATGCCACAACCGTGCACGTGCATGCATGCGCGAGTCATGTTAAGATATCTGGATTAAGAGGTTGCTTTTTCTTTGCACAGCATGAAAGAAAGGCCAAATGAATGGGCTGTGATTTTAGTTTTTTTAAGCAGAGGTCAATCATTTGTACGGCCCTCGGAGGATGTTGAAAACATTGAAATGGCCCTTGAGAGGAAAAAGTTTCCCCACCCCTGATGTAAATGGTCTGCAAAGGCTGAAATCCCAAAGTTCCCTCCAAAGGACGCTTCTCTCCCACACAGTAGAGGCACAGAATACAAATATGAACCTGTAAATGAGCATACTAGGGCCCATTTAAAAAATAGATCTATCATAAAGTAAATACTTTGACTAGAGACTGCAGCTTGGAAACCAAAACAACAAAACAAATGGATTTATTTTACTTGGTTGACTTCTTTACAACTCTAACTTTTGGAGAGCTTGAAATAAAAGCCTTTACTTGCCTTTTTTAGGCTTTATTCTGTGCTCGCTCATGTATCCACTGGTTTCCCACGGAAGCTATTATTTGTATTCCTGACACGGAAAAACAAATGTAGAGCTTGAAGGAATAACCATAAAGGGTCTGTTGTTCCTTTCCCATTCAGCCCACTTCTTTTTGCATTTTACATTATTTCCACCTTGTTCGAATGGGGGATGATTTAGTTTCATTCAAGAATAGCAACGCACTTCATTTTACATTCAGTTAAAAAAGATTGCGGATACAGCTTGCTGCTCGAAACTTTAATCTGGTAGGAGAGTGAGGGGGGGGGGGTGTTGGTGTTGCTGGCGAGGTGAAGTGCAGCTAATGCAGAGCTATTCATTTCCATTCTTATTCTCATGATTCCCCGGTGTCGTTTTATGAGAGGAAGGTGTGCAGGAATACATTTTAAGCATTTACTGGAAAATTAGATAAACCAATTGAATCAAAATGCAAGGGAGGGGATGGGAGTTTAGAGGGGTTGAATGGGGCTCGTCATTGAATCATGAGCAGCGTGCAAGGTATGGATATCAGCCTTCAAATTATCAATTGGAGAGAAGTACCTGGCTGGCAGTGCTTGAGAATTTACCGAGGAAAAACAAGGTATTATGAAAACAAAGGAGGCCGTGATTGAAATAATACAAAATGCGGAAATGATCTGACATTTCTTTGATTTCTAAAATGAGCCCACTTTATAAATGGCAAAATACAAATTCTTCCATGTGAGGAGTTCTTTTCCAAAACGCTATAAAAGCCAAATTGAAAATTGAGTTTGTTGTGCCATTTTGCTGTGTACTGAACCTATTCACTGCTCTATCAACGTTTCATGCCAAATCGCTATATATCCTATATATATATATATATATATGTAATATTAACAAAATGTGTGGGTCTAGGTAAAAAATGTCATTTTCCTGAAAACTATTAAAATGGATATATAGCGTTTTGGAAAAGAACTTCATGTGGTCTATATTTACCATTGATGTGCCCATGTCTCTCGGGGAAACACAACAAATCCTCACTGAATTCCTCCTCCTGTGGCCAAGTGCCATTGTCTGCTCGGTGCTCTGGCACGATGACCTCTATTTTGCTAGACATTTCGGTTGAGATTAGAATCTCTTTAAAGAAGGACATCTCACACAGAGACGGCTTTAGGCTTATATCCCTTTCAAGATCAGACAGAGCGGCCCTGACGTTTGGTTACGCTGGCATGAAGGTTGCAAGACTTGAGATGTGCTGGAGAATTGCAATTTTGCAAAGATGGACTTCTTGCTCGTTGGTTCACTTATTCGTTCTAATTCAGCCTGTGTTTTATTAGAGGATTCACAGCAAGAGTATCATCCATTGGGAAACTAGCAGTCAAAGAAAGTAGCAGATTTGAGTTAGCCTCTTCTGCTATTCAGTTTGAGTTTTCCCCTTAACTATGTACTTCTGTCGCTGCTCTTATGGGCATCGAGTCTGAATGACAACATGTCTGACTTGCTTCTGCATTCCTGAAGAGCGAGAAATATTTTCTCTGCAGCAACATGCTGGATTAGACGCCTCAGACATAAACCTTGCCGACTTTTTAACAAGTAGGTCAAATGTGTGACATTATGAAGCATCGACAAACAGAACATTCCGGAGAAGTGGCTATATTCCTAGTCACTCAGTCTTAAAAAAGCCGAGGCAGAGAAGTACAGCATGAAGCCTTGGGTGATGGAGGACACTGGGCCTAAGCCGGTGTGACACCCTCAGCCTTTAATGAACGGCACAACGCTCCGAGTACCTCGAGCTCCTCCTCAGCTTAGAGAGGACTGCTTCTGAACTTGTGCTGAACCAAAACAGACAAGAGAGCATCAGCTAAGGCCTCCACCGGCCTGCTACACATTTAATGCCCCTGTCGTCAGGAATAATCCTCTGCTGCCTCAGGCCACCGCCGGCAGTAGCACAGCACGGCGCCTTCAGGCAATATGCCTCCGCTCAGGACGGAGCGGCAGCACCAGAGGAAACACTTAGCAGAATCACCGGGCAGTGAGTGTGAACAGCCAGGGAAGCAGCGATCAAAAACCACAACAAATGAAATTAAAGGCGAGATCGGATAAACCTGAGAGAGTGTCAGTAACACCGCCAGATAGGTGCTATAATGACAGGTGCAATTGGATGCAGTGTGGTGCAATCATTCACTCCTTATCTCTGACTAAAACATAATTTGTGGTAACCTGCTCCATGTGTTATCGCGCATCCTGCTGCTCAGATTCTGTGCACACACTCTTGAATACAATTACGTGTGGTGGGGTGTGTTCATTCATCTTTTCACAAAACATTCTAAAGACTATTTTTTTACAGAGATATTTTAATTTAAAAATAAAAAAAGGATTAAATTGAGTTTTCCTACTCAATGAATAAGACTTTCTTCGATACCAGTTCATATGGTGTCTTTCAGGTTTCGGCTTTTTGTCCGTCTAGCAGTACACTCTTACTTCTGTTGAACTTCGCAATTGTTCTTCTCAAATGTTCTGTCGACTGCATCGTTGCAACTTATCACGACACTCTGCATTTTTTAAAAATCAGTCCTTCGTCTTGATTACACTTTTCGTTATCCTGATTGTTCTTCTCCAACTTTTTGCAAGTTCATTTTTGCAAAGCAGAAAAAAAGTCGTTGCCGTGGGTTTTTTTTCTCTACATTGTCCAATCAGAGGATTTGAGAGGCTGGCCTTTCGCATTGGACTGTTGGTGGATGGATACCTGGAGCGATATAACTTTTACCTATGAATATAAAATGAAGCCATAAAAAGCCCCAAAAAAAGAATCTTAAAATAAAGTAATCATTTCTTGCATCATTAGGCACACTATTTCAGGCAACGTGGGGGCACCTCAACTACATAACACTGCGGGAAACCCTTTTGCAACCGCCTCCAGTTGATGTGTGTGCTATGAGATGCACAGACCTCAAGTTGTAGTATGTCTGACTCATAGCACTGCACTCAACACCAGCTAATGCTTTACAGACAAAGCCAATTATATTTTGTGGATTGCACTGCAGGACTAAGACTTTAGCTTGAAACTCACGCTGCAAAAGCTGGAGGATCCCTTTTAGTCTGACCTCATTAAAACAATGTCTGGATAAAAGCTTTCCTCCTATGGATTAGAAGGTCTTGTGTTGGAAATACCTGGATACCTTTGGTCAAATTGCCAATTCGGATACATTTCTGTCATTTTCAAAACCTGAACCGTCAGTGTGTTTTTTTTTGTATGGATGTTTAGTGCTTGGAGAATTCATCTAATCGAACACAAGGTCATGCTTGATTAAATGTTTATCTTCATTCGAGCTCCTTGCCTTGCATTGCTTTCTCTGTGGAGAGTAATTAAAAACGACTTCCACCAATTGCAAATGTTTACAGAAATGTTCATTAGCATCTCAGGGGGCAATCAGTGGGAATGAAAGGTCACATTTGTCCATCTATCTGTTTGTTTGTTTGTTGTTTTTGGGTTTTTGCTTTGTATATGTTGGGTTAGATGCACACTGTGTCTTCAGGAACAGGTACTGAGAACCTGTGACTGAATAGAGAAGGAGCTGGGGATCCTGTGGGGATCCTTCTTCAGATTTTATTTATATCAGCTCTTCATTGAACTACTCAGTTGAGGTTTGGATGGCAAAATGCCTGCACAATTTATTCTGGCTGCTCACAGTTATTCAGCCACAGTGTTGCTGTGACAACTATTTCTTTTCAAAGTGTTTTTAAATAGGAGCACCCAGACTAATTTATGTCTATGCGTTGGGAGTTATCATACTTTCATCTTACGGGTTTCACTACGTTACAGTTTACTCGATATATTTCACGGTGCTTTTTCTTCGCCATTTGGCTTGGTGGAAGTAGAAAACAGGAATTTGTGGAGTTTCTTTGGATGGCTGACTTCATAGTAACTTCCTGTGAGCTTGATAGCTTTACTGATTGCTAGTGTTGTAGCATACTGTGAAGTGTCAATTGCGAGGCTACGGTGTAGTCAAGTAGTTGTAATAGGAACCCAACCAGTCAGGTCATTCGGGGGGGTTCTGCAAGCTACAGGGACCCTTTTGCTTTTTCCTCTGGATGTGCACATCAAGGCAGGGGTCTTCAGTATCCTCTGAAGACGGGGGAATCCACTCAAAATTGCATGACCTCTATTGTAGCAGATACAGGTCACTCTGACTCCTGTGGGAAGCCGTTAAATTGAACCCAGCTTGTGTCTTCGATTTCTATCCAGCTTTCTCTTCCTCTGGTCACCCTCTTTTACTCTTATCTTCTGTCTCTCTCTCCCTTCTCCCACATGTGCTCACTGAGCTGCAAAGCTATTCAGGTACAGACGCAAAGATTTCTACCTTTTTTCTCTGTATTGCTGGCTCAGGATTTCTCTGTGCGGAACCATTTCGTAATGGAGTTTAACTTTATTTACTAGATAAAGGAAAATGAGTTCTGCATTTGAGGCGTGCGTCTATGCTTCAATAAACTGTTATATTGTTCCTTATACAGTAGATGTTCTTATGAGTGAATACCTCTGTTCTGCCAGCCACCAGTGGGATTGAATGGCAGGAGCCAGCGTAATCATATTCACTTTCATGATCCTCTCTGTAATCTAAGAAGCCTCTTGGTACTTTTAAAAGCATATTGGCAAGCTGATACGTTTTTTTAAACTGAATCCTTTTATACATTATAGTCTTTTTTTACGACTGGTAGCACCGGAACTACTAAACATGTCTGAGCCCTTCAGCAGGAGCAGAGTTTGTCCCTAACGGAAATGTTTTTGACTTTCTTAATTTGGGACGATGCTTCAGTGGCATTCGTGTATACAATCTATTTTAATCGAGACATTTCTTTTTTGAGGGTTTAAGAGAGCTGTTTAGCCGACGGCTGCTCCACTCACAACTTTGTTTATTCGTAAAATAAGTTCCTTACATTTCTGAGTTAATGATATTCAATTAAATGTTGTTACAGGATGTCCGCGGGTCTTAGAAAGTATTCAAAGTTGATAAATCAATTTAGCGAAAATTAAGGCTATTAAACGGCATTTTCCAAGGTATTACATTTTGTAGCTTGTTTCCAATAAGTATATAAATTGTCCAAAGAGGTTGTATTCTACAGTCTGCCTGAATGTAATCATTGCGTAGGTGTGTAATGTGATTCTGTGTAGTTTATTTATGGCATCCCGTTGGATTTGACGTCATCTGAACAGGACATCGCGCGCTCACTGCTTGATAGCGCGCGAAGGTCCTTTACGCTGGTTGCTAAGCAACATCGTTATGGGGAAATGCAAGTATGCGTCCAAATGGTTGTAAGATAAGGAGGAAGGACAATCAATACTGTATATAGTCAATGTTAGGTAAAGTGTGTTGCCAAGGTAACCGGTTAAAACTCCAAGTGGCGATGAGGTCTTAAAATGTATGAAAAGGGTTTTAAAAAAGGTCTTAAAAGGTATTACATTTGACTTCCTGTATACCCAGTGTTATAAAAAGCCTTAATTGTATAAAACGGAATATCATTTGTTTTGTTTCTTTTCTTTAGTCTCCAGCAGCAATTAAGAGATATGAAACTAACAACAAGCAGCTTCCAACCATTTAAATAGAGAAAGAAATGGTAGGGAATCGACCAAATGGAAACAAAAAGAAAACCAAATTGGAGCTTGGAGAAAGATCTGCGGCTCACAGTGGAGGTACGTCAGAGAAAACATATAATAAAAAGGGAAATTTAGTGCCACATTGACGGGAGTAAACAAAAAAGATGCATGGAAAGAGATTGAAAACAAAATTAATGCCAGCTTTACTCTTGTCGCTCATACCCTGTGGAATACAAAAAAGTGTTTTACCATTCTGTCAGAAGGGTGTCAGGAGATTGCAGCATACAAGAAGGCCGCTGCTGCAACTGGTAAGCTATAAAATTACTTATTCTGAATTATGCATATTCCTCTGAAAAGATATTGTTCATGACCAGTGCTGTATTGTTCAGCCGGTGTGCTTAACGCTTTGGGACCGCCGCCTGTGCAATCAAGTATTTCCGGCCGACATCACATCTTAAAAACCGCTGTGAGAGACGAGATGCTGGTGTGTCTCAGGTAGACGAACCGTTGTAGGGAATCAAGTTTTACACCCCTACAACATAATGTAAGGATGCAATAATATAATGTAAAGTGATCTGGACACAATAGACGGCGCAACGTAGTGGGAGTGGATATTTGTTGGCTGCCTTAATGCCTGTCCACCTGAACTGATCCCTTGAATAAAACCGTGTTAACACAATTATCTTTCTGATTAACAGCAAATGGAATTTAGGAGCGGTAAAGTCTTTGGTGTCAAAGTACTGAACTTATGCAATATGGCAGAAATAGCTTTTGCCAATCACAACAGAGCCTGCCAGCTAACCAATCAGAGCAGACTGGGCTCTGGTTACATTTTTCAGTGAATAGACAGATTGTTATTTGTCAAATCAATACTTTAATAATGTTTGTAAACGCAGGGATGTCTGTATATTTTAAGATTTGAAAGAACCCCTCTGAGATTTTTCAAAGGTTTTGTTGTAAGGTAACAATGGGTTGTATTCAGTGGCGGCGCCAGGGTATGGCTGGGGTAGGCTACAGCCATACCAAGAAATGGCTTAGCCCCACCATGAAAAATGATGTTAAAGTAAGCATGTTGAGAACACGGATTGCGAAAATATACCGGTCGTGTCCACAACACACAAACTGATCCTGCTGTAACAACAAGTGCACGTTACTGATGCAATATGGTTGAGACCAGTGTGCGAAATACGGGGGGGTCCGGGGGAGCTCGACCAAATTAAAATATGTATTAGTCACTTGCAATGGTCACTAACATGTTTTTAAGCTTACTATGTCCAGTATTCACAATTCAAAACATGTATTCACAAATATCTTCTATTTTTATTTTGGCTGGCAAAAGCATTTCCACGCATAGAATCGAAAACAGACAGCTCTTTAACGGTCGCGTTTTCATTCATTCATATGAACGTCAGAATATAGAATTATTTGACCTGAAGACGCCAGACGGCGCCCCGGTTGAGAAACGCTGCTATGGACTGCTGATTGTCTTTACTTGCATCCATGGAATATTGTATAGGAGGCCTACTGCATATTGAGAAATCTTCGACCGGTATATTGCGCAATAAACGGGAGATGGGGACCCCCCCGATTATTGACGGGTATTTCATACGCTGGTTGAGACCATTCAGGTTTATGATAGAAGAGGGATAGTCTAAGTAGTGGGGGGGTTGTATACACTAAAGGTGTGGAAATTCTCTGGCGTTATAATATCAGCGCGGCCGCGGTCAGATCAAAATGCCTCCAAATGCAATTTGAATATCAGAGCAACGAAACGTTGGTTCTGCGTCATGCCTTACTGATTGAGATCAGTCGGAACCGCCATTCAGTATCCCCATTGGATCTTCAACGTGTACTATCATACGTCACGTTCACAGTGATCCCTTTTTATTTACTACAAAACAAATGTGCCGTTTTATTTCATACAGTTCCATTTTGATTGAGACAGGGAAATAATCTAAACCTCACGCGTGGCGTTTCACTGTCAAGGGGGGGCGATATAGCGTGTATGTAATTACATTGCAAACACTGATTTGAGCCCCACCACTGTATGGGTTAGCCCTACCATAGATTACCCAACAAAAATACTCTGGCGCCGCCACTGGTTGTATTGTATTCATTTCTTTCAAGGCTATCGTTTTTCTTTTATTGCAACACTCTGTGTATTACGGTGTCCCTGGTATTTGATCCATTCCTTGTGGTGACTGACCATAAACATTTGAACCACACAACCACCCCTCTTGATACTTGTGATGGGTTGCATCCATCTTAACAAACCCCATCTCAATTGAACTCGTTTTAGTAATCTATAATACGATATTTCCTTTTGCTGGGCCGAGCCTGGGCTGAGTTTATATTCAGGGTTGCCTGCCCTTTCTGTTATGTTTTTGTTGTCCATTTTTAGATGTTCTAAGTTGTTTCGTAACGCTTCGTGTTGCTCACTATTTGTTCGGCTCTACTGCTTGTCCCATTTAATATTTCACCAAGGTTAAACAACAGCGCTGGCCGGCAGAAGAACACCATGTATCTTTTTATTTTTGTTGAGAGAGTGAACGCAGGGAGAGAGGCTACTTCAACAATTCCTCCGAGTAAAGAGCATCTTTTTTTAGAGTATCAAAGGAGCAAATCATTTCCACACTGTAACATGTTATGATGGAGTTGAGGTCGGAAGACACTTCATCTGGCGCCGGATGGAGGAGGATGCCGTGACTCAGAGTGAATGTCTCACAGACGTTCTCCAGGAAACCCCTTTGATTGTTCTTTTGACTCAGTAGGGGGGCTGGCGTTTGGGTAATCACTGAAGGCCACATGGGTTCCTCTGATTCATGGCATCCTTCCTGCTTACCCCACTCACTTTCTTTGGTCCATCTCTCTGTATCACCGTCTCCCTCTTGCTGTCTCTCTTGTTGTGTGCTGCTCTTTGATCTCTAAAGGTCCTTGAGAACGAGGAGCCAGCAACAACAGCAGGCTGGGATTCTCTGTGGGCCTGTTTGGATCCCAGCCCATCATGCCCTTTTCGATCTGATGGACAGCTCCAGGCATGGCAGTGCCTCTATAGCTCTGCTACATTAGGCCTTCATCTGATTAAACTCTCTTTCATTGTCAAAGGCGGGGAACTAGAACTAGGGCTATCAATGACCTTGTTTGTAAGCAAAAGGGACAGACTTAAAATGCAGCCATTTTCTTGCATTAATGCATGCTTTAGTGTCTTTTTTGCTAAACCAAAGAAGTTTTTAAGCTGATAATTGCATCTCTTCCCACTTTGAGGTAAACTTGTGTTTAATGGAGCAACGCCATGGCATCTTGTGTTTTGTATTTTTAGCTCTCCTGCTGCATGTGTTAAAGCATTTATAAAATGTGCAGACGAGGAACCTCAGCATTTGGCAGGTTGACATGAGTGTGGATGCACAGCTGACTGAGCTGTCATTTTCTCTTTTATACAACCTGGCTCCTCCATCTAGAAGAAAGGGTAACTAAGTAACGAGGTGTTCGCATCGAATCAGAGACCTTTCTTAGTCCACTCCCAAATAATGAAGTGAGGATCTGAGTCTACTCTTATTTCTTAAATTGCAAATATAAACTATTTGTAATTAATATAATGAAGGAACCTCAATTATGATTATTTCAAAGCACACTTGTTCAGGGTTCTTACGGTCATTAAAAACCTGGAAAAATCATGGAAATTCAAAATGCTAATTCCAGGCCCTGGAAACGTTATGGAAAACAATATTTTTCCCGAAGTTTTGGAAAAGTCATGGAAATGTAACTAAAGTTGCATCAAATATAATTTATATTTGAGCTAATCACCAACATATTAATACTATAACGATAATAAGTACTGTATCGTATGGTAATGAAACGTAAAATGGCATTTAACTGTCGAGGTATTTTGCTGGTGAGAGACTTTAGTTTCTTTAGCGTGTAGAAGCTAGTAAGCCTATTGGATTTGTTTTAGATAGGCACAACATGTTTCATATGCAGACCTTATTTTCCTATTCCATGTTAAAATAAACCATTTTCAGTGGTACCGCTGAGAAAGAGTAATTTCTTTGGTCATGTAAATTAAATTAGGTAAAGGTATGACCCCTGCTTGTTTCATACTTAATTTTAAATATAAATGTAACAACCTTAAGATCTTTAAACTACTTCTGTAATATATTTGTTTCCTCATCCTGACGTAAAAGTACAAAATTCTTGAACCAGGGAATTTGAGGGTTTGCCATTTTTGTCAATATTACGGTTAATATACAGTATATATCTTACTTTGCAACATTCATCCGGCATAGGTCACCCTGACCTTTTGGGTTGTGTTTCAGTGAGTCACGGTATCAAAGGTTATTTCTCATAAATTCATTGTTTTTTTCGTATCAAAGCCGCCTATCCCAGCAGCTCGTAAGGATCCCGGTCCAGCAGGATTCAAATGTCCTTTTGGTTGGATGTCCTTGAGCCCTTTGTTCATCTGGGCAGCATTTGAAGTCTCTTTTCTCTTCACGATGTTTACACATCAATAAAACTGTCTGAATCTAAAAAAATAAAGCTGACAAGGACATAATGATCCATCCCACAGGTCCCAGATCCAGGACTGAGCGAGTTCTTAAAAACCTTTTCATCACGGATAAAGATGCAGAATAAGGAAGCTCTCAGTAGGCTTCTCTTCTAATGGCTTTTTAAAGTGATAGGTCATATATACTTCAACATTCCTTCCTTATCTGAAGTCATTTGTTGAACTGAAATGACTGCAACCAAGTTGTGCTCTTCTTCTTGTTTTCCCTAATCACCTGAATGTTTCAAACTTAGCTTTTTTGCAGAAGTCCCTCCAATCTTGCAAAGACATTATTTCCCCGAATAAGCATTTAGCTAATAAAAGTTGAGGACAAAACTGTTTTTCAGAATGAATTGTACAAAAGGAAAGTGGACACTGAAATGATGAGTGACAGCAGATTTAGGTATTTCTTTTATTTCTAAGCTCTCTTCTTCTGATTACATTCCTTACTAGTGCATTGTTCTATCTTCAGAGTGAGTGATCTGTGCAGCCTCTTTGAGAAACGTCCCAGGCAGGCGGAGTTTATGAAGTTGCTGCAGGGAAGCTGATTGTGAGTCACTCGGTAGCAGGTATACTACAAAGTAAAGCCAAGGTACATATTGTATTATATGGCTTCTGCTGCTTCTGACATGGCACAGAACCAAAACACAGCATTAACAACATAAAATAGTCAAAATCGTTTTTTATTGAAGACTTACATTGACATGATTTTTACGTACAATATTCCCAGTGCAGAACCAAAAATATGCAGCTTGTTTAATCCCTGATAGTTTGAAGCTTGTAAAGCACTGAACCTGAAAGGTATTTGAATGAATGTACATTACAGATAGCCAATGTGTCTGACACAGCACTCTGCTCCCCACTGTGCTTAGCTTTGGCTTTTAGGGCCTCCTCTGACCACCAGTGATATCAGTTTGAGCTGTGTTTTCCATTTTGAATTCTACTTTGTAGCCTTACTGAGGGTGTTTCTCAATGTCGAGGACACTTGCTTGGTAACACATGTCTTCCGAGCGTCTTCAGAAGCGAGGCAAGAATACTTCCTGGCATTCGGAAAAGGAAGAGTGGAACAGGCGAGCAAGTGTGCAGGTTACCTTACCGGCCTTAAGACCCTCTTCTTTCGGCAGGCCTTCCAATAAACTTTGAGCATGGTACACCTGGACTATTGCCATTTGTATCGCAATCTCCGACTTTTACTTTATTTATATATTCTTTTAATTAAAAAAAAAAAAAAATGTAATCTTTCCTTTGCTGTGAAGCGCTTCGAGATTTGTCTTGGCAGATGAGAAGCGCTATATAAATTAAATGTATTATTATTATTATTATTAGGTGTGCGTCATACGAGAGGCTCCATCTTACATTTTCCGCCACAGATTTGGGGAAATTGGTCCGTGCGCAAAGCATTGTGGGGATTTTAAGACCGCGGAGTCTACACATGCGCAGCCTCGAAATGTCTCCAATCGAAGTACGCCGGGCTCGGTAGAATTCCAAGTATGCTGGACATTGGAACAGCCCTTCTGCGGCACTCGATGACGTAGCATCCTTGAAATAGTGGCTCTGGAGCAGCTTTCCTCGAGATTGAGAAACACCCAGAGTGTCCTGCTAGCCAGTTGTTGCCTTCTCCAGGGATGTATGGGAGGTTGTTGTTTGACTCCCCTGTGTTGAAAGACAGCGGCGTTTTTGCTCTCCAGCTTGAGCCTAAAAGGTTGAGGTGTCAACAAAGTGTCTTTTGAGAGTCCATAAATACCTGTCCTCCCCCCACCCCCTCCCCTCTCTCCCCCTCCCCTAGCCTGTCCTTTAGCAGAACCTTGAAGCACCATTGAAATTCTGCGCTGCCTTTTTGAGATCTCTGTTGATGAGGCAACGTGGACCCACAGTGGCTCACTGCAGGATATTTTTCAAAGTCATGTTTATACCATAAGTCTAAAGGAGTGAGAAGTGCTTTGATGGTATATAACAATACAAATGCTTATAAATCTCCTCTGTACCGGAGGAATGAATGCTTCGGCTGGACTGTTTTTCCCACATGGCTTTTTCACCTTTTCTCTAGGACATTTTGTTTTCTGTGCATTTCACGTACTGACTCTTGGGTTGTCCTATATGATTTGGGACACACTAAAACAAAAAGGACTAATGGCACATTGAGAATTGCAAA
>CALSBZ010046707.1:106363-138516 GCA_943591055.1 Gobionotothen gibberifrons
TGAGTGTGTGTGTGTGTGTGTGTGTGTGTGTGTGTGTGTGTGTGTGCGTGTGCGTGTGTGTGTGTGTGTGTGTTAAGATGTGCCTCTATTGCCATGCATGTAGTGTTGGGGTTAGGTCAATATTATATTAGCACTGCCATTGCATTTCCCACAACCCCATGAATAATGTAAGAGTTAGATATCCCTTCATATAAATACAGCCCATTATCGCTCCGTATCCTTGGTAGACGCGAGACAGTTCATAGCTTCTTTCCGTAGATTTGATTAACCTTATTGCAGAGTATCGCCAAATGGTGGCCTAAAGTTGTTGCCACAAGAGATAGTTCCCATCAGTGCTGAAAGAGACCTATAGTGACCTTGTTGGAGACAATCAATGGCCTTTATCTCTCCCAATGCATAATAAATCCTACCAAAGAGTTGGTCCACACGTCCCTGTAATGTATTGAGCTGCACTTCCAACATTTATCAACTGGACTTGCTGGCTAAATAATTTAGCTTTTGAGCTTACATCGTACTTAGTCAGTAGCGCCCAGACCAAGTTTGGCCCGCTGAGTTTGATTGATGTGCTCCACAGAAAGAAAAGAAAAGAGGGGATAGAACTTTATTAACACTATCAAGCAAAGAAACTGGAGTTCTCCTTCGACACACAAAAAAAATTAAAAAAATAATATTTAAAAGAAATGTGTGCATACAGGCCTCATTACATTTCAATGTCAAACTCGAAGTGAAGTGACTGCACACGTTTGTGGTTCTCCTCAGTCACACACACGTTACAGCTAATACAAAACCTGTACAGTTTCTACACGGAAAGGAAAGTTGAACCTGTTTGTACCCAGAATCAAATCTTTCATCATCTGGCTTCTGATTGTCCTTTTCTTATCTCGGGAGCCAACTTCCCTCTCTCGGACAGACACAATATATCCCACTCTGCTTGGAGATAAGAAACCCTCTAAGAGAGCAGTTTGTCCTATATTAGACTGATTTCTTTCAACTGTACATTTATGTTTGTCCTGCTCACTTCTTAACCGTTGTACTGCCACAGGGCCTCCAGTCATCGCCTCTTGAATCAACATAAGAGCTTAAACTACTGTTGTCGGCAGAGGAAAATTGCTTTCATTTACAAGAGCAAAGTATAGATTTTTTTTTGCAAAGGGTGTTAATGGAAGGTATAACAAACGAAGGCTTGCTTTATATCTCAACTCGGAGTAATTGAATAATGAAAAAAACAAATGTTCTTTTTGTGCCTGTCAGATCTCAGAAATGCTGAATTTCTTTTGTAACATTTTAGCCCTGAAGTCATTCACTTGTCAAAACTTTTCAAATATAAATAAAGGAGAAAAGACAATCGGATTCTTAAATAATAATAACTTTATATTCTGAGTTGTACATTTGAGCAGAATACCAAGTTTAAATTCAAAACTTCTCCCTGAATAATTTCTTTGCTTCTTTTCACACTTCTCCTCTGTTTCGCTTAGGCTCTCTTGGATATTTGCCCTCTGTATTAATAAGAAATTGATGTTGCCGATGACTTTTAGTAAAGCAACTCCAGAATTACCATACTCCCCATGCATACTAAACAAGAGGAAGGAGCGTGCTCAGGCTCCAGCTGAACCTTGATCCAAAATCTCCCTTTATCCAAATCACATCCCCCCGACATGAAAGAGGGAATGGCTCTGATTGGCTGATCAAAGCAGTGTATCGCTGTACAATAAAGGAACACCTGGAAACCTAATGGATCATTCTGTTGTAGCTGCGAGGGCGCTGGGCAATACATAATGTATATGTACATATAATGTTTATGTAAACATCTGCTCGGGGGTGTTTTAACTTATTTATTTGATTTACTTGGCTCTCCCTGCTGGTGCGGCTGATGATGTGCTGATCTCAACGGCCAAATCCAGGAACGTGATGATCAGCATGCTATTTTAATATCATTTGTTTTACATGAATATACACATGCATCATTTGGTTTGGTAGTATAATCTGCATTACTGATGGTCTAGGGCGTTCAAATGGCCCTCAATCACCTGCTCACTAACACATATATTTTCTAATTGATTGTGTTCTGGATAATTTAAGACAATTTAAATAATTGTTCCTTTTAATACCTATTATTTGTTTCCTTCAGGCTTGCTACAGTAGACACATTTGCATTTTAAAAAGCAATGTAATAAATGACCCACCATTTAGTCAGTCCAAGCAGGTTATCAATTAGTTTACTTCCTTAAACGTAATTATTTACTACAGTAATATCATTTAAAAATTAGTGTTCACATCTGGATTTGTTTTATTGCATCTGAATTATGTCTTCATGCTGTTATAGGTGACACACATTAAAGTAAATTAAATGAAGCCCAGCTACATAATAAGTGTTTGGACATTTTATAGCATAATGCCTTCACAGATAAGGCTGCAATTATGTGATTTAAACAGAGGGCTGGCCGCAACAAATCCTGCATAAACATAATTATTTTCTCAAGATTGCATCACCACGTGTAAGCCAATAATCACAAGTGTGCTGATGGAAGCTTAAGATATCAGACTGTGGCGAAAGCTAAAGTCTGCATCAGATCGAGGGAAAAAAAGTGACATTTTAATACAGATTGTCATGCTGCTGTGCAACAAGGCATCAAATAAGGGGATGTACATTGTCACAGAATAATGAAGTACATTGAGCTCCTGCTTGACTCCCAAACCTGTTAGCACAACATGCTATCTGCCGCCAGTGTGCTGACATGATGGCTTTTCCAGTGAGTGAGCATGGGCTGCCAATAGTGTCTGGGCTGGAATGGGCTCATGGTGTAGAGAGAGGGGGGGGGGGAGCCAGGCTCTATAAATACCCCTGTCACGCTTATATCAAATCAGCCCTGCACACTAAAGGGCTGGCGTGAGTGTTAGGGTGTTTTTCACACACATCTTCAGAGGTCCAGGGGGTCTGAAAAGGTCAGCGTCACGCTCAATAGCACATTCATATGAGTAGGTTTTTGCATTGATGTTTATCGTGATGGCTGTTGGAGATAAAAAGTATCATTAGAATTAATTATCCAGGGGGGTTATGAGACAAGGCTTTGGAATTGCTGCATCCAATTGCTGTTACATTTATCATACTCCTCATGGCTGAGGGGATGCGAGATGAATGACTGATTACCCAAATAAGCAGTATAAGCATATATTGCATTCGAACCGCTGCCACCATCCCTCTTATTCTATTCCCCTACTGGAGGTGGATAGCATGATGCTGTTTGACGTCCAAGACCTCAGAGACTAGTTCACAAAATCGTATTTTACTCTACGTTTTAACGCATTCCCCTCCTATCTACAATTCAGTTTGAGTTACATAAAGAAGACAAATACAAGGTTTTTTTGATAGTGCCTTCCAAAAAACGTTTCAAGTCACTTTTACAAAAAATAAATATATTTTATTATCCGACAAACTAGGGATGTCCCGATCACCTTTTTTTGCTCCCGATCCGATTCCGATCATTTGATTTTGACAATTTGCCGATACCGATTTTTCCCGATCCGATCTTTATGCAATGCATTAAGAGAAAAAAAAGGAAAAAAGCATTCAAGTTGTCCCTTAAGGTTATTTTTTTATTTAAATTGGATATTCTATCCAACATGGATATAGCTTATTTTTTTCACAGCAGCATTGGATCAGTTCAGTTGTGTAATAAAGCTTATCAGTGCTCGTTAGCTGACTGCTACTATTAGACACTGCGCCCACTCTGTTGCCAGATTTGAGAGAAATAAGCAACCAGGTCTATGAAAACAAGCCCCAAAGAAGCAACACATACATGATGTTGTGTAATTTGAAACCAAAACTAAGGCCTCAGGATGACTTTAAGACGTGAACATGGTCATTTTAGTTTTGTAACATTGAATAAAAAAAATTCAAAAAATCCCGATCCCCGATTTTTTTCTCCCGATTCCGATCTTTTCAAAATCACGTGATCGGCTCCGATCCCCGATCACGTAATCGGATCGGGACATCTCTACGACAAACATTACGGCAAAACATGGGATGTTTAAACATTTCATGTCACGATTACCCTGGCCAAAATCTGAAAATCACAATCTTCAAGTATCATCAAAATATTCAAAACCTTCTGAAAGTTCTTCCTTACCCCTTTTATTAAAATAAAGAAACAAATCAGCCCCTACTTTGAACTTTTACCATGAAAGCAAGCTCGATCCATTTCTTTAGTCAATCAGGAGGATATTGCCAATTACCTTGTCTATGGAAATGTTATTGTGTTTTATTTATCACTATAAAATCCTTTATCGCCCTATCCCTAGCTATAGTTAAGGTTTCTATAGGCTCAAGAAAAGATCATGGTAAGGAACCAAATGACACTTTTGGTAGGAAAAGGGAATTTAAGAGATATCTCTTTTGTTACAGTCCAATGTTTTTGTCTCGAAAATATCATCGACAGCATTACAACACTGTCATTTCTATGTCCGCTTGAGGCTTTTTCATTACTTTTTTCACATATGTATCGTGATTTTCTGAAACTAGTGATTCTTTTTGTTATCCTGGGAGGAACATCTCCTTCCTATAGGTAGCTATCCCTATAGACTATAGCCTTAATGACTGCTGTACTGTAAGTGTTAGTATTCTGGTCTGTTTCTGTTCTACAAAAATAGTTCCCTTAAGGCGTCAGTGTTTGGGGGAACCCTTGATTTAAAACAGGGCTGCCTGATGCCGCCTCCGCCACAGCTGCTTGTGCCGATGATGATGATGAAGTTTCCAGAGAACGGATGATAATCCTGACACTGCATCCTCCCTAAGTCAGTGAGCCATGCAGTATAGATATGGATATGTCGCTGGCAGATTGGGAGGTAGATTTCCCATCTACACCTCCTGTGGTGGCTGGTGCCTCAGGGGAGCAGCTATGTAAATAATGAATGCCTGTGGGTGTGAAACATGCACAGATAACCTTCAAGTCAGGCGTGGATCAGTGCCTTCACATTAGCTGATAGGATTAAGGTTAAAATCTACAGAAACCTCTCCATAAGAAAACACAAATCTCGCTGCAGCAAATAGCAGGTTACATGTGTACATAGTGTTCGGCTGATAAGGACAGGTAGAGGTAATCATGGGGGACTGGTAATAGTTCTGCAATCTGATGGTGGGGATGACAGAGCTACATATCTCTGCCTTTCTCCAGATGAGCAGCCAGATGATACATTTAGAATAATCTTACTTCAGTTAAATGCAAGCTTGACCCATGAGTAAGCTTTTAATAAGGATTGATACATCATAGAATACTTGTATGGAGTGACCTGTGATGTTGTAACAACTCAGTTCCTGGTCTCAGTATTCAAATATAGCAAAACAGAATCAGTGAGATCCTCCTGTGTGTCGGAACTGCTGAGAGAAAAAGTAATTGAGCATATGTTGGCATCCAGAAGAGAGGCAAATAGGTAGGGAACAAAACTAGTTCTCTCTCTTGTCCCATCTGTCTGCAGACAGACTTTATGCACCCAACGGCGGACTGCTAGTTTCTCTTTCTCCTCTCAAGTCAGCTCTCGCTGCGCAACAAAGGATGCCCCACAATCCTCTCATCTTCGTCACAACGCTCTGCTCACAATCACTTCAGGTAAAGGGACATCACAGGATTGCAGGCCTGAGGGAAGAGAGCTAATAGTAGCCTGGATGAGTACATCTGGGAGAAATCCAACCGCCAATGACCCTCTGATTACCATTAGGCAGAGTTGTTTGGCTCAGATGAACATTTGGAAGTATGGAATAATGAATCTGGAAATGAGTGTCCTTCTTATTTGGTTATGTGAGAGAATTACACCTGGAGTAATAACTCATTAAGTTGGAGTAATTAGCATAAACAGCTGTAACACATTGACCCCTGTTCATCAAGGATATTCATACCTGCATGTTTTATAATGTGTATCTTTCTCTCCGTCTGTCTATACCAGGGGTCTCCAACCTTTCTTCATCTGAGAGCTACTTTGAAAAAATGAAAGTGGCCAAGAGCGACTTGCATCACATCGCTTACATTTATTCACATAGCCCTCATCAGTTGAATTAAGCTATACTTTTGTACACGTGTGAAATTGCTATACCTAAAGCTTATCACAAATCTTAACTTCACATCAAGGTCCAAGAAAACGAAAATATCTTGCATATTATTATGGCCCACATAGGAAGTACATCACTGAAGATTCACATACATGTCCTTAATCGCCACCTTACAAGCATCTTATGTCTAAAACAAGTGCATTCACTCTTTTTTTACAGTTAGTGAGATGAATGGCACTGCATGGAGTCCACCAGACAGGTGTATGCTGGAGTGTACCCACTTAGGTTCACTCTAATAGAGTCATTTAAATGTTCATCAGTCAGTCTTGTTCTGTATTTAGATTTCATGACATTCATGTCAGAAAAAGCTGCTTCACAAAGGTCTGTAGAGCCAAATAAAGCAGACATTTCCAGTGCTGCTTGGTGAATGTTCTTATAGTTTTCTGGGTCTACAAGGCTCCAGAAATGTTCTGAGTTTTGCTGAGACTTAAGCTGAACATGATTTTGGAGATGTATAACCTCCATCTCCACAGGATTGACACTGAACAGTTCAGCCATCTTTTTCTTCTTCTTCTTCGTCTTGACATTAAATTATAAACTATAATAAATCAATTGTATAGGTCTAGCCTCCCTATATCTGTGTGTGAAATAGTTCAAAAACAAAAAACTGTCTTCTGTTAAAAAAAAGACACTGAATGTCTTGAATGTGGCATCACAAACAAGACTTGAGTCTGAACACAGCAGACAACAGGAGTATTTACAACAGCATTATAAAAACTAAAATAGTGCACACTTACATTCTCTGTCTTACTGTTACATAAATCCCATGAATGTATGAGATGAAGTTAGCTTCATCATATCTCAATCAGTGATTAAGTGAATAATAAATTCGGGTCACTATCAGCCTGTCACTCATTATTTTCAGGGAGGGGGCGGGGTTTGGAGGAACAGAGGAGACGGTGATCGCGGAAGCTTTCCTTCAGCCTTCACAAACTTTACACAAGCATTTATCAACTGAAAACTTTACACAAGTCAACTGAAAATAGCAAGAGGACATTCATACTCAGCTATCCAAGACTTGATTAAATCCACCAAAAACCTGACATGACGATAACGAGTGTTTTTCAAAAAACACAAATCCCTCCCTGTGTGTCTCTGAGCCGCAGCGACAGGCCCTGATTCAGAGCGGGTCATTCTGCTGTTGGTTCTGGACTGGTGTTGCTGGAGAAAGCAGACTGCTCCGTTTGTGGTGCCACTGTCACGTCTGTTCCTTGATCTCTGCGTCACCGACCAATTTGATATTCGTGTGACGGAAACAATTCTAAAATAAAAAAACGTTATTGTCCAGCCGCGGCTAAACAATCAAGAAGCACCTTTCTACGCTATAATCGATTATCGAGCGGGGAGCTACTGAAAAGCTGCCGGATCGATGTGTTGGAGAGCCCTGGTCTATACTATGTGTCCATCCATTAGTTCCTCACAAGTAGTACTCTACTTTTATCAACACATTGCATTACATGTTGAATCGGCGTTGCCTGAAGGTCAGCGGCTGATGATGTCCATCTGTCTTTGATTCTTATCCCTCCAGTGAAATGTTCCGAGTTGGCACGAGGAAATGGAGGGTGAGAGAAAGGGAGACTGCAGGAGAGATGAGGGGTTTGGGTGTCATTGTTAAGCCGAGCTCCAGGCTGGTCCTGAAGGACGGTTAAACCGAAAGTCCAAACTAAGCTTAGAGAGAGGGCTGCGAGTTAATCCCTCATCCTCAGGCAGGTGCATCACAAAGGCTAAACATATACATAGGAAGACAGACCAGGGGAGAAAGTTAGGATAATTGAAGTCTGCTAAGAAATGAATGTGCACCCTAAGGGTGAGTCAGCGCCGCTTTGTGGTATTACTTCTTAATGTTATCAAGGTAAAAGAGATGGGGTTTCATTGCCCAACCTTTTTAACATTGTTTATTGCTACCCAGCTCGGGAATTTAGGAGAGTATTAAGGTTGAAGGCGGTACAGCACTAGTAAGTGAACTAGCTTAGCTCCATGTTTACATTTGAGTAAAGCTGTTTCAGTCAGGGATGAGGAACAGCTTTGCTTCATGCCACTGGCACTACATGTTAGCCTATCAATCAAAATAAAAATTCAGTTTAAAATGTGTCGTATGGGAAGCTGCGTTTATTTATTTATAGACATTTTATTTATTGGGATAAACCAAAATGGTCCCGACAATAGCAACAACTTACAGACATACATAAACAAAAAGCTAAACATGACACACAAGACAAACCACGTACAGTCTGTTAAGGAAAATCCAAGTAATACATTCAATTCAATTCAAAGGGGCTTTATTGGTATGAAAGTTAAATTAAACAATGTTGCCAAAGCATCACAATACAAAATAATTAACAACATTAACATACATTTCAAATGTTTACATATTATTGATGATATATATATACAGTGATACAATTACATTTCAATGTGTGATACATACATACAATCATTACAATCATTACAATGTGAGAGACAGTCGAGCAAATCAGTTTCATCAATAACAAGTGCAGACGAGTTGAAAGTGAGATGATAATGCGTGTTTAAACATACCCAATGATGCAAGAGATCGTTGTCGACTTCCATGTCTGCAAATGGGATAACAACAATACAAGCCTTTCGCTGACCCAGGCAGAGGAAGGAAGGGTGATCATGTTCTGTTCCTGTAGCCTTAATCATTCACAACACCGCCCCTTGTCTCTACAAGGTGTCTTTGTCTTTGACTGTCCTGAATCCCCTCAGCGGCAAAACAGCCAAAGTCAAATTGAATCCAGAAAGGAGGATTTTAAACGGAAAGATAAGGGGGCAGATATGCCTTAATCATCATTTGCTCTTGATTAGAAAATCAATGGCCTTTGATGCCAGAGTGCATGTCTGCCTTTGGAGTTAAGAGTGTGACAATGACAATGTGGACTGGAAAATTGGCCTTTTAAATAGCTACCTTCTCTTTGTTGTTTGGAACCCCATTCTTTAATGCAGTGAAAAGTCTCCTCTATCACATAATGTCTGCCTGTCAAAGAAATTACTTTTTCTCTCGCTCCTGTGTGAAACTTTGTTAAAGAAATCCTTGGAAGCTTTAGAAGGCGCAGGGAATTTCTTAGTTTTGTAGAGCTGACTTTCACAGTATTTTCTTGATTTATGTAACAGATGAGAAATAAAGTTGTCACTCAATTCTCTGTGGCAGTTTGAGATATGCCAAAGAGAGAAAATGTTTGATGCCTTCCTTAGGTTTACCTGTCAAAAAGGTTTTACGACAGTGTGTCCCAAGTTAGAGTACAGATAGACTCTTGCAGTCAAAAGGTCTTAGCACCTATGAACTGCATCACAGTTCTTTCTCCGTGCTGACATCAAAAATAAATATACAGTACTTTAGGCGCTACTGTTATAACCTACTATTGCTTTATTTTCCCAAACGTCTTCTGGAATTTGAGCTTTGCTTGCTTTACCCTTATTGCTTTCTGGAAAATGAATATTTGAACCTCTGGAACAGCTGTTGAAATTGGGCAAACATGCTAGAAAATGAAAATGATATTTGCCTTCTTTTATGCTTCCTTTAACTATAAAAGAAGATGTCCCCGCTCTGCTTATTAACACGCTGTGGGTGTTGATTTGAAACTCTCAGTCTGCTGTCCAGTCTCGGCCTTTGTGTCATGCTGTTTTTTTTACCAGCTCTGCATATCGATCCGGCTTTATCACCACCGGCTCCCTGTGCAATAAGCCGGCAGGAATATGGATGAGGTCTGGTTGGCACTGCTGATTAATATGCTCTGTGTACGGATATGATTAAAACTCACATTTCTATGTTTTATTTGAACACTGATCCCTGTGTGGAGAACATCTGTCATGAAGGATGCTCGGTGTAGTGGTGATAAAGGGCAGAGCCGCTTCTGGAAGTCCTGACATACTAGTTGCATTCACCAGCAGTGTGTCCTTGCCCGTCACATACACTGTGCACTAGTGCAGGGGTTCCCAACCTTTATTGTGCCAAGGACCGGTACATTAAAAAAAGAATCGCGGACCGGTTGTCAATTTTAACTGTTTAAAACCAGGATACAATTAAAACAAAAAATTAGGACTGCTTTACAAATATTAATATAATATATAATATAGCCTAATATAGGTGGCAACAGTGGCTAAGGTTTTACAAATAAAAAAATAGCTCTACACCCCTGGCCGCAATGTCCTTAAAATTAAGTCTGAGTTCGAAATATATCTCAAATAATGTATGCACTGCCATTTCCCCACATAAACATAACAGTCTGCGATGAAACGGTTGTCTCCTGTGTGCTCCACTTCCTATTGGCACACCGGTAACTTTCTCTGTGCATGAGAGGCTGAGACCTTATGCTAACCAATTTTGATTTATTTTGGATGAAATAATATGACTGGTATAGGTGCGAAAAAAGAAAAAAATATTAATTATTTTTTGATAAAATATTTTAAAATATTTACAATTCTGCAAATATTACGATAAACTCACAGCTATTTCGTGGCCCGGCAGTAACACCTCCGCGGCCCGGTACCGGTCCGCACTAGTGTACATAATATATTGATTGCAATTCAAAATGGAAGATTGGCAGCTTCTAATAAGTGGTATTAGCTGTTGCTATCTATGAATGTAAATGTCAGAATTGAGCCACTTATCAGTTATTCCCAGAACATGTATGTCACATCCTGCTAAGATCACCTGCTGACTTCATTAGAGGATAACAGTCAGTAAATAAGATACATGAAACCTATTTTCTCATTACGTCATTTCAAAACCATTTGTGTGGATACAGGGTGGGGGCTGTCCCTTTTCATAGACGTGAAATTGAAAATGCTTAAAAATCAAATGAATAATTAATATTGTACAAAAATCAATGCAAATTAAATCAGACCACTTTGAATATTATGTTATTTTTTTTAACTTAATTTCAAAACGGATGCATTGCTTCTCTGCTGCCAACTTTTCTACTAGTTGTTTTTGATGCTGTTATGAGTCTGATGTTCTAATGTTTATGACATAGTAAGTCTTTGTTCCAGGAAAGAGGCATTTTCATCACTCTTACATGGTTCAGCTTTTGTTGCACTCCTCCAGTTGAAATCAAAGTAACCGCTTTTAATGTAATCCTGACATATTTTTTGTTCTTTGAACTTGTTTTTGCCAACGTGGGAAGAGCGAGGTGTAGTACGGGTTGTCGTGAATTGAACAACTATTATTTTGCTACTTTGAAGTCAGGTATCCAAGGACACAGGCATGAAAGCACTCTCTCACCACCGCCCTTGATTAGAGAGCAACGTGCCACACAATTAGCGGTGTTTGCAGGTGCAATCACGTATGTGTCGCTTACGTCAGTCCTACCGGTGGCATTGTGTGAAGTGGGTTTGGGATCCCAGGGTGATAGATGGACTCAACCTACACATTTGTAATCCCTGCCTTTCTTGTTTGGAAGGTGAAAGAAATAACTTGCTTGACTCCTTTGGTGGGGACACATTAAGTCTGCATCCTCTGGAGACCAACAGTGCGAGGGGGTTACATAAATGTTTTACAAAATAAAATTAAGAAAGAAAGATTTACAAGGATCTTTGGATCACTCTCAACTGGGATTAATCTGAGAGGACATTTGATAAATCAATAACCTGAACAATTAATAAGCAGCTGTTAAAACGATCTCAAATTCAAATCAAATAAAACATCTCAGACCAAACTCTTCTACCATATTACGAAGTACTCCTTTTAACCGATGTTTTCTCTGAGCTGTTCAGGTAAATGCTTTTGCAGATTTGCCCTTGACTTGCTTCAGTTGGTTTTGCTTTGAATAAAAGCATAATTGTAAGAGAATTACGTAGCCATAACAACCATCTCAGGTACAGTGTATTGTGTCAGCCACTGTTGTTCAAAGTGAAGTAGAGGCTTATTCCCCCTGGGGAATAGCCGCATCACTCAAACAAAAGTGATATGTCTTTCAATTTGACACATAATGGCCCTGTTTCCTGTTGTGCCTGAGATTGAACAACACTAAAGAACAGTGGACCACATCCATGTAGGCCACTCAATTACAAACACTGGGAGAAGTGACCTCAACACCTGCTCTGTGTGAACCATAGAGGAACATCTTAAAGTTACATGAGACCTGTAAATCATATTATACAAGGCATTGTTTGGTTTTTGAGCTAAGTGTAAATAGTATTCAATATCCAGACAGTATATATTTTGTTCTATATGACGAATGAAGTGCAGTCAACTGGGGAAGATTGCTGATATCCACTTGGATCCATCTTCATCTTCATTCTTTTTTATCTACACACTATAGAGGCTAAGCCAACGCTGTAAGCCTCTGAGGATCCACTGTCTTGGCGTAATTGACGCACACAAAGTTTGCCAGGTGAATAAAAGTCCGATACAAAGTTTCCAGTTAAATACAGTCAATTATTATTATTTCCTTTTTACTGGTGTCCATTTAACTTGCTTCACTTTCACCATACATAATATTACGGTTCACACAATACCTTTAGCAAATGTTTGTAATCCTGAGTGTGTGTGTGTGTGTGTGTGTGTGTGTGTGTGTGTGTGTGTGTGTGTGCTCAAAAACTGTATGGCCTTCCGGCAGAATCTCTAACCACAAACATTGGCTCCTACACACATGATCTTTTCTAACATGGGGACGATCAATGTTGTAAATGTCATTTATACACATGACTCCTGCACGCGTGTCCATCCTGGGAGAGGGGTCCCTCCTCTCTTGCTCTCTCTACGGTTTCTTCCACTACAAACGAGTTGTTTAGTTTGTAGTCATAGCATGTAGTCTAGCCTATGCCAGCTCAGCTTTAGTTTGTTCCCAGAGAATACCTAGTGGCACTCTTCTCTAATCCCTGCAACACGCTACGCTCACAGCATGGCAGTGTGTTCCACTGCGGCCCCCCCCGCTGTGCAGAGGTAATGATTGCAGGTGTGTATGGAAACCACCTGTTGGCACAACAATATGCAAGTTGTAGACAAACAAACATTATGTTTTTATTCTAAATGATGAGTCTGTCACACCGCCTGGAGTTTGATTCTTCAGATCACACCTGCACTGATGTTCCTCCTCCTCACCGGCTCACTCATATCCCTGTTCTTATACTCAGGATTCACTTAATGCCAATATGTAAATATCCTGATGTTATAGTTTCTTCACTTAGCAACACAAATGTCTCTATACCGAATTCATTGCTCAACAATTTGTAATAAAGAATCACAAGGATGTAATGCAACCAAACCACATTTGTTCACAAGCAGGAAAACAACCTTAAAACTTTAATTGTCACAGATAGATTCTGCGTTAATACACACACACACACACACACACACACACACACACACACACACACACACACACACACACACAAATTGCAGAGTAACTGGAACAAAAATCGATACATTGAATTGAATTGAATTTGAATTTGAATATATAGGAACATTTTAAAATAATACCTTTGTAGGTCAGAAACCCAGCAATGCTTTCTCCGACCCCAACTATGTCCTTAAAAGTCATCACGAATTTCTACCCCAACTATTTTGTAGCTGCTTTGATGCAAGTAACATTTCAGACTTGATTTGACAATAAAATACGATCATATTCATCATATTTGACTTTGGCCTACTGGTAGACAGATCAAAGTAGTCTTTTTTTTTAAGTTGGGATTTCCTGCATTAAATGAATGCAAGCTGCCATATTGGATTCCACAGTTGAAATCACACAGCAGTTGCATCATGCACTTTGTGTGAGCTCGCCTTGGTTTGGTTTGAGTACTCCTGTGGCCAGAGATAAGGCGGCTGTGGCCATGACAAGGTCTTGTCTTGCTCTGCCATGATGCTTCTATCGCTCCGAGTGCCGCTTTGCTCCCAGGGCCAAAAACAATATGCTGTAAATTGCGCTACGGCCTCTTCAGGTTGATATGCTGCCGGAGAACGAGATGTGATTGGGTATCGATTCACACCACAACGCTAAAATTGCCTGCCTCATGGCCCCAGACACCAATAGTGACAGCTTCAGTACAGGACAGGAGGAGCGTCGTGGCATGGGTTTGTGTCTGGAAGAGTATACCTTCTCTCTGCTTTCTGATCTTCAGCCTCTCCTCCTCCTCCTCCTCCTCCTCCTCCTTCGAGAGGAAAGGATTACAGCTTAAAAGGACAGAGCCCTCCTGCTGTGCTTCCTGAACGTATCACAGCTACATACACAGCGATCTAACATCCCTCAGAAGATAGGCCGCCTATTTTGTTGGCATTTTGCAATCCCATCACAAAAAAAGAGGCAACAAAAACATGTAAACATCTCCTTTTCATTAAAATGCCAATGATATGTTGGACGTGGACACTTTTTAATCTGTTTAAGTTTCAACATTTGCAACGCTGAACAAAGATGTGCTGGCTTTCTGCTTTTCACTTGGAAAGTAGTGGTGACACAGCACTGTCAATCTGTATTCAGTATGATTAAAACATGCCCCGCATCCTGTTGGAAGATGAATAATGCAAGAGAAATTGCTTGTGTAATGAATAAATGGCAAATAATCCCACCACAATTAACTCTCCTACATACTGTATGCAAACCAGTCATGCTCCATTTCCTAAGACAAGGTGTCCAGCTAAGTTAAATCCAAAGTAGCCTTGGACTGATGCCTACGTATCTCGCCCTTTCAGATAAATTGAACATGTCCTTGTGCTATGCTATGCTATTTTAATAACATATTTCTTTAGAAACAAACCAACCTTGAAGGTAACATTATTTAAATAAATATAATTCTGTACTGTAATGTTGAAATGGTAGTCAGCCCACAGATATCCTGCTGCCAAACACTTTTAAGATGTAATCACTGCGATAGAAACCCAACTTTCTCCCCGAGTTAAATGAGAGGCTGACTGTGAACGTATCATTAGCATGTTTGTGCTAGCGCCAACCTAGCATACCAACATGTCAGATTTGTAAGAAAGTAGGCTAATACTGGCAATCCTAGCCTGCATACTGGCATCTACGAATAATACACCATTTAACAAAATCTTTTTTGTACTGTTTAAGGCTCAGAGAGAAGTGTTTCATTTATGCAGTGCGTTTCCAGGCGTTCAGTGAATGTCATTTTCTCTGTAATAGCCCATATTTACTATAATGAATCCTGATATCACCTACGAACTGTCAACGCACGAGCACACTTAGGGCTGAAACACAGTGAAAAGCTGCAAAGACACAACAGAGCTTTACCAGCTGCAAGCTGTTTTGGATATGCGCACTTATGATAATATCTGCATTGAACACAATCATTAACCTCCTGGATTGAGGGGATTGCTTGCGTTGGTAATGAGACTCCGCAGAGTCAGAAATATATATCTGAAAAACATGCGGAATCCTTTTTACCTCAGGTTAATAACCATTTGATGTCAGACTTAGAAGAAATACTCAAAATCTGTCCCAGCTATACACTAAATTCATAAGATAGATATCCTTTTTTATTGCAAAAAATAATTAAATCCCCCAAATATCGCTTTTTTAATTGCTTTTTCCTTCACTTCTTAAATGCAAACTGTGCAGTGCAGCCACTGGAGCTCTCCTCTCCCTGCATCGCTTTCCACCGGCTCGGTGGGCGTTAATGTCCAAAGCTGAGGCCGTTTTCTTTACACACTGCAGAGCAAAGCATGATTTAGGGAGGAGGGAGGGCAGCTGTAGTTGATATATGTGTGTTTTGCTTCATAGGTGAGAAGAGTGATGAATGGATGAAGTCCACAGCCACCATAATGGCACCCCTGTGTACGCATGGCGCGGGGAAAAGAGGAAGGGGTGTACTTGAGAGAATAAAAGTCAGCCTCTTCAATCAGGACTACCTAAAAAGAATTCTTGACAATATATCTTTGTTGTGCTTTGATGATAAGCCTTATGCTGGAGGGTGGGGGGTTTGGGAGTATGAGAACAGGGGGGGTGTCGAGGGGGGCATCAAATGAGGCGTAAGTAAGGGATTTTTCTTTTTGAAAGAACTGAAGAAATACAAAATCTGTTTACCTGACCACAAGTGCCTTAAATAAAGTAGGCCGTCCGGGGTGAAAGTCACAGAGGAGGGCTGGATTCAATCCCACAGCAAGACACTGTTAATAGACAAGCTTTTTCATGTTACACTAGTGACATGCAAGCTCTGGGTATATCTTGTGTTTTTGAGGGAAACATTACCCTGTGGTTTTGTTTTTCGAAAATGTGTATTATGTTCCGCAACCTATGTGTGTGTGTGTGTGTGTGTTTTCCACCCTTGTCGTCCATGTGTGTGTTGTGCAGTTGTCAGGTCGTTTGTTGCTCCAGCTATTAATTCCCCTCCGTCCCTCTGTCCTCTGTTGTGCTCTCATTTGCTGATATACTCGGTCTGTCATTAGTCTTTATGCGTACTCTGCATGTTGGAGAGAAATATTGACATTGTCAAAGCAGCGCCGCTCATTGCCTCTGAACATAAGCCCGTGCTTTTACGTCTCAGGTGTCAAGCGCAAAGGGTACATTCATCAGCGCATTCACACATTAGTGACAATTGTGCTCCCCTTGGACAGAGATTGGGAGAAGAGGCTCTGAGAGGAGGAGGAGAGAGCTGGAGCTGACCCAGCCATTTTTGATGCATATGTTGCACGGAAATATTGACCAGCTCTTTAGTCTGTGACTCCCTCAGGACGGGGTAATTGTCTGTCTGTGTTTCTATTGTTTAAACGAACGGCGTTTTGGCACTCGTTTCCCTCGAATCAACAACAAATGGAAACAAAGACAGTGTTATCCATACTGATCAGTGGAGGTAGCTTTCTGAGATCAATATCTTTTTTATTAAATCTTGTTCATTCACAAGATAAATATTGTATTGATTATATTGATATTTAGATTCAAGTTGTTCAACATTGTCTAAAAACAGATTTAAAGGAACAGTTTGACATGTTGAGAAATATTCTTATTAGCTTTCTTGCACTGATTTGGATTATGAATCAATACCACTCTCATATCTATGCGCTACATATGGAGCTACAGCATGGAGACAGTTAGCTTAGCGTAGTGCCTAAGACCAGGCTCAAAACCAGAGGGCACAGAGCCTTCGCATCAGCTGGCCCCAGGCTCTGGAACACTCTGCCCCTCCACGTGAGGTCGGCCCAGACCCTGGGGGTTTTTAAATCAACCCTAAAAACTCACTTCTTCTCTCTGGCCTTCTAGTCAGAGCGGAGCACGACTCCTGATATTTCGCTGTGTGTTATTTTATATTTGTCTTGTTGTAAAGTGTTTTTATTGTAAAGCATTTTTATTGTATGTACAGCACTTTGGGCTCGACCAAAAATCGTTTTAAAATGTGCTCTATAAATAAAACTTGATTTGATTTGATTAGGATAAAGACTGGAAACAGTTGAAGTCTTACAGAAAACAAAGAAGTACCTTTTGTGGTTTCAAGTGGAACTATTCTATGCTATTTTTGAATAGGAGGCATTTTCATATTTCTTAAGAAACAAATCAACCTTGGAGGTATAATGAGTTCAAAATGGATATTTCTGTTGTATGGAAACATGTGAAGTAATGATGATATGGTAGTCAGCCTTGAAATCACTACAGATATCTTTAGTCTGTGACTCCCTCAGGACGGGGTAATTGTCTGTCTGTGTTTCTATTGTTTAAACAAACGGCGTTTTGGCACTCGTCTTCCTCAAATCAACAACAAATGGAAACAAAGATGGAAGACAGTGCTATCCATACTGATCAGAGGAGGCAGCTTCAGAAATCAATATTAGGGATGCCAGCGATTATTCGATTTTTCGAATATTCGTTACAGTCTCCATAATCTAATTTTTTTTTTTTTTATTCGATTTATTTATATATATTTGTATTATTATTTATGTTTTTCTTTTTTTTTCCTGGCTTAGTTTCAACCAAAATATAGACTAATGTTAATAATAGTAATAGTATTAATAATTGTAAATGGCCATTGGTCACACCACCAGTTTGGTTCAACTAAAGATGAACAAAGCGGTACGTTCAAAGAAGAGTTCCTCGTGGATCTACTTTGAACTGACAAGTGCAAATTAAAAAAAAAATTAAGTCTACAAAAACATTCTCTCCCGCGGGGATTTTCGATTTTGATCATGGTCAGTTTCTGGCATCCCTAATCAATATATTTGTATCTTATATTGTACATTCTGAATATCAACATTATATTCCTGTTGGGTGTATCTAAAAAAACAACAATAGTTTTAAAGGGCTTGACATTTTGGGGAAAAATGCTTATTAACTTTCTTGCACTTGATTTGGATGAGATAATCAATACCACTCATATCTATCTGCTACATATGGAGCTACAGCCTGGAGACCGTTAGCTTAGCCTAGCTATAAAGACTGGAAACAGTTTAAGTCTGTCAGGAAACAAAGTAGAAAATCCATTTGTGGTTTTAAGGGGGTTATGTTTCGGGACACTTCTTGGCTGTGCGTTGTGACTGAGTACATCGAGCTGAGGACTCTGTGTGAGAACGCTCTGCAGAGTTCAGCTGTCTGCCTCGAAAAGTGATTTGTCTTTGAAGAGAAGCAACCGTTCTGTCCATGTGTTCAATTTTTTGATTGCACTGCTGCTGATGTTTCTCAGGACATAAATAACGCTGCGTATTGATAGCTCTATTCTGCAAATCAACGGCACATTGATGATGTCCGTGCTGCTCCGAATAAAGATCACCAAGCAAGCATATTCAAACGCAATATGAGTCATCGATGTGTTCACGATCTCAATGGGAAATTAGATTATAATTATGAGCTAAAATAACTTCTGCTTGATACTTTGCAAAGCAGAGAAACAGTTTGTTGATCTGTAATCAGCATTTTACAGAACAAAAGGAACTGGGAAAGGCTTTTTTGCTGAGCGACCAAGTTTAGATGTTCTTACAATTAGTTTATTCTCAAGTGGATGTGTGCACATAGATTATGGAAACATAGTTAGCACAAAGCACTGTTTGTACGACAAACTCATTTAAGAAAATATTACAGAAAGTAAACAAAATGAGCTGTGCACACTATGGAAATAATGTCACATAATTAAACCTGTAGGGTTCACAATAGGGCAGGCTATTTTATATTAATAGGTATGTTCAAGCATGGTTGAAGTAATACCTTGTGTACAACAATCAATCCCACCACAACAATCTAATTATAAGCTGAATTTAACTGGAATACAAGCAAGTCAGGCACAAGAGACCTCCGTGAAAATGCACAGTTTTATTTAGCCAAATGTCCTTGGGAAATAAACCACTTTAACTTGTGTATGACTGCTTTTAGAAAAGAAAGACAAGCGACAAACGAATGCAGCTCTATTAAGACTCCTATACAACTAAAAGTCAACAGCAGAAATTGAGCCACAGCTATGCACAGTGATTACACTGAGCTCACTGACACACATAGACAAAAGGGGGAACAGTTATGCCTGTCTGGCCTTACAAAGCACATGGCACTATACTTAAGTCAAGGGATGACACTGAACATGAGATAGTGTCATCGCAATCAGCAATAATTGTTCTCTATTTCTTTGGAGGAATGCCATGCTGGGACAATAAACTAAGGAAATCTTAACTCATGAGTAATGATACATAAATATGACACAATTTGGCTGTGAATGTTCGCTTCATAATCACAAAATAAAGTCAAACAAAGTGGGCAAAATGCATCACTAAGGAAACGTCTGATCGGGCCTTGACGTATGCTCTGGCCCAGTTCCAACACTTTTTTGTATTGACACTGATCGACTGCTGTTCTCTCCTCTTAACACCTCTAATATATCACTACCTGTACTTTCATCTAGGATTAGGGCTGCACGATATTGAAAAAAACGGACATTGCGATATTTTTTTCCCCTGCGATATATATTGCGTTTTTTTTAACTATATTTAACCGGATGAAGGATTTTAGTCACAGACGTCTGGATCTTAACTGGTTGACTCATCATACCTTAAGAAGTCATGATCTAACATGTCATGATAATGCATGTTGCTTACCCTCAAATAAGGGGGTTCATCTGTGAATGAAGAAGAGAAGAACCTTTTTGTATCCAAAATAGTTCCAGATGGCAGATTTTGGAAGTAAATCTTCATTCTCGCCGGTATTGTCCTCCTGTTCCTCGCTCATTTTTTACCGGTGTTTTGATGGTCTGCAAACTAGTGGGGCGGGGCCTGCTGTGATCTGATCAAGAATGATTGTGATTGGTGGTTTGCTGTGCATGCAGAGCCTGCATGTCACTCACTCAAGTGCCCCTGACATGAGAGCCGCGCAAGTTTTCCTTTTGTAGCAAGCAGCAAAATAATTGTAACATGACCTTTTTGAGTTAATTTACCTACTTAATATCGCACGTCCTAAAAAAAAAACAGCCCTATCTAGGATGTCATGGACTATCAAAGCATCACACACATTTGTTCTGTATTGAAATGGGTCTTGTGCATGCTGTTGTCCTGGATGGTGTTCATGTTTGTTTTGTTCATCCTCTATAGGTATTACAACCTGCTCTGAAAGCAGACATTTCCAATTTAGAGATGCAAAAATATTGCAATGCTGATCTTTTGATGACTTGCATCTAATTTGGAATTAGCATATCCCAGTGAAGTGTACTGTAATGTGTCTTTGATGATTGGTTCGTCTGTAATAGATGGGGGATTGCCTGAGCTCCCCACTGCCCCCCCTTCTCCCCTCTACCCCCCACTCTTCTTCCCTCTGCTGGAGAGGCACACAGAATCTTTGAAATGTGCTTTGACCATCAGAGCAGTGAGAAAGCACTAATATTTTACTGACCTGAAATGAAAAGGGATTAGGTGCAAAAACCGTCTGCAAAAGGCTATTTCGATTTACAGGTGATGTTTTGTTTTGTTCCTCCCCCCCCCCCCTTCTTTTAAAAAAAAGACTTGTATATAATCAAAAGACGTATTCTGGAGCTTTGGGCTTTTGAGGCTTTTCAAATGTTTTGTTGGGAGAGGCGAGGCAGTGGAACAGCATGTCTGCATTCAGAGTATCCATGAATCCCTGTCATCAGCCTCCTTCCGTCTCCCTGCCCTCACTTTTGCAGAATCTGCCTTTTACCAGAGAGCAGATCCACATGCTAGATAATGAATGAGCAGAAGACAGATACTGGAGAAATAGGACTGTTTCAATTTCACAGCCACGAGCTACATAGATTGCTTTTGTTTTATCGTGGCTATACGTAGCACTAGAACTTTGCAATTATTTGCACAATTAGTTGTAATTATAGTATGAGCATTTATCTTTTGCTCCCAAGAAATGGGCATTCTGCAGAGAAAAAATAAAATAATGAATATAGATTGTTTTCTCCAGAAAGTGCTGTTTGTTTAGATGACGGCAATTAGCGGCTAATACCTATGAGATGTCACGTCTCAAACCCGTGCTGTTTCTGTTCCACAACGATCACACGATTAATGATGGGTGGAGAGAGAGAGCACTGGCAGGACTACGGTTTACGCTAGGCGCTGTCACGACGGTATGGCTATACCATACGGCAGTTGTTGTTGTTTTCTGGTTGAGTGTGTCCATGCCTTTTGCGACACATAGATTATGATGAGGTTACATTTGCTCTGCGTGCTTTGTCTTAGGTGGTGGAACTAATCACACACAGATGCATAAGCCTCCTGAAGTGTCTCCCCCAACCCTTTGGGCTTCCCCATTTTATAGCAAAAGGCATTTATTTGGGAGTTTTGTGGATGATGTTCTTGAAGTGCCAAACACTAATAAACCGCGATGTTGTTTTGAAAGGTGCTCCCCTCCTTGTTTCCTGAGCTGATATGTTGCCTTAGGGCCTAATGTGCATTGTTGTCTTACATCTAATGGTGTTTGGATTTCATGTCTAGGCTGGGCTGGGGCAACATGTTTCTTCTTTGTTAAACCATTTATTATATGTGCTGATAAATGTGGCATCTGGCCCCTTAGCTGCTCCTCAGTGGGCTTTTTAACTTCTAACAGTTGAGAAGAACATTTTCTTGGGGCTTCAATTAAAAAGAAAGATGAGTCATCAGCTTATAATACCAAAGATGAGATGTTTTAATGGGCTCCACTGTAAAGTAAGCTTTTCTGTGCTATATATGCATACTGGCATTTATCTCTGCGTGGACAATATCATTATTTCTAAGTGCCAGGAAAGTGAAAAACATGTAGAGATGCCGTGTCATTCACCCCGTGGATCTCATGAGTATTTTTGTAAAAAGAAAAACGGTATAAATCTTTGGCTTGAAGATTTTGTACAAACACAATGTGCTAAAACCCACCCCAGAGCAGCACATTTGAATGTTTTAAAGAATGTATTTGGTGTATTTCTTATCCACTTCCCACAAAACAATAAATTATAATGTGAAACTCAAATAGATGAATATGTTCTGCTTTGACTGCACAGCTTCGACTGGAAAGTATTTGGCAAAGAGTAATGCCTTTGTTGTCGTTGCTGTGCTGGAGCCTGTGTTTAAAGACTACTATAGGATTATTTCTTTTGGTTGGACTACAAAATCAAACACACTCTTTGTCCTACTATTGTACACAGTGTGTGTAAGCCTCCAGTGTGCTTTGTGTGTAAGCGTAGGCGTAGGGGCGGGCATTAAAGAGCAAAACATAAAGCTTGAGTGATGTTCAGGCGCTGGTGTCTTGCTTAGTCTACCTAATTTTGCTGAGAGGTTTTGAAATGAGCAAACGCTTAATTTATGCTTGCGACGCTGTTATGGGATGATAAAAAGATGCCTTGTATTGTTTTAAAGGGCTGGAATATGTTTTGTCTGTGATTCACTAAACCCTGAAATAGCCCACCACCACTTAAGGAAACTGAGCTTTGTGCGCCGCTGTGAATCAGTGCTTACTACAGCATTGTGTCACATTAATGTTTGAGTGCTACATATTGTCAAGTAGATGTAAGACTTAAACAGCACTTACAGTGAAGTGTACTTACATCAACTCCTTGTTTATTTCTTCCAGAGACATCCGTGCAGACGCCATAATGGTTTCCGTGTTTATATTGAACTCTGACCCCTGACCTCCTGCATAAGCTTGGTAATCATTTCATTTTTTATTTGGTGCATTATGATTGATTTGACCCTTTTTTGCCATTATCTATCATAATCATTGCCATTATCTTTCATCTGTTCAACATGTTTCTGTCTTCTCTTTCATTTCTCCAACGTTGACTTACTGTTGTTTATGTTTGTGACATTATCACTGTTGCATTCTCTTCATTTGTGTCCCATTTTGTTCTCTCTGTGCTCTGTTACTTTCACTGTCCTGAAGCTATTAGTAAAACACAAACAACTTGTCAATTGTGTTTGCTAACATCTTTTTAAATACTCTCTCATTTCTTTTAATCCTTTAAATGATAAATCATCCAACCACATTCTTTCTTTTTCTTTCTATTACCAAGGATACCTACCTATGTAACACATTTCGTTCTGCAGCAAGTCTCTTTCTTTCTCCTGTGTGTGTGGGTGGAGGTAATGTTTGGAAAATGACAACACAAGGAATCTAAAGACAGAGGGGAGGGGATATACACTGAACAAAAATATAAACGCAACACTTTTGTTTTTGCTTCCATTTTTCATTTAATAATAATAATTATAATCCATCCCACCTCACAGGTGTGGCATATCAAGATGCTGATTAGACAGCATGATTATTGCACAGGTGTGCCTTAGGCTGGCCACAATAAAAGGCCACTCTGAAACGTGCATTTTTGCTTTATTGGGGGGGTCTGGGGGGGTCCGAAAACCAGTCAGTATCTGGTGTGACCACCATTTGCCTCACGCAGTGCAACACATCTCCTTCGCATAGAGTTGATCAGGTTGTTGATTGTGGCCTGTGGAATGTTGGTCCACTCCTCTTCAATTGCTGTGCGAAGTGCGAACTGGTTTTCGGACCCCCCCAGACCCCCCCAATAAAGCAAAAATGCACGTTTCAGAGTGGCCTTTTATTGTGGCCATTTGTGAACAATATTTGAGAGAAATGGTTATTTTGTGTATATAGAAAATGTTTTAGATCTTTGAGTTCATCTCATGAAAAATGGGAGCAAAAACAAAAGTGATGCGTTTATATTTTTGTTCAGTGTAGCACAGCATTGTGTTGCAGCATTACACCCCTTGTGTACGTTATCCTGAAATATCAACGGACCACCCACGAGGAAGACAATACGCTCAGAAATGCATAAATCATTTTTTTCTGTCAGATTTATCCCTCCCAAAAAAAAACCTGGTCCTGGTAGACGGGACGCAGAGCAGTTTATCGGCAGCGATCGGCCTGGTGGAGTGGCGGCCCGGGGGCCGGGGGCCAGACGTTAGGAGAGCATGGCAGCAGGAGGGAGAAGGAAGTCACAAGGTTGCAACCCAGAGCAGTAGACTTGCTTGTCTCAGCAGAGTAAACATCACCCCTCGTCTGCACACAGTAATGACTAACAGAGGAGGACGTGCACAGAAACACTATCAGGACTACATGCCTGGTCCTGCCAGACCCCCACGCATGCCATTCCTATCATCTTCTAGCCTTAAAACAAGCAAGAGTGCTCACCCTGTGCGGCGCCGCGGGCACGGCTATTATTAAAGGTGCGTCACCTCTTCTTACCTATGCCCCTTGTTTGTTAAAAGTAAAATAGTCTGAGGGGCCTTTTTTTCCGAAACAACATGAAGAGTGTTTTTGGTGGTGCAGTAGTTTTTTTATTAATTAGATACAATTCCACATACAGATGTACTGACCATTATGCACACCTACTTATCAAGCCCCAATCAGGAGCGGGGAATATTGCAGCATAACAAACGGGGAAATGATGAGTGATTGGGAGCATCTTGAGATCTGACCCCCAGTTGTTTGACTGATTTGCTTTTAATTGGTTGTCGTCTACCACTTGACACCATCAAAGCTTCACGCTGGAGGTGAGGCCGATGAAGCGCTTTCCGTAATACCATGAGTGGGATAAGACGCCGCATTAGAAGGATTTCGCAATGTGATTGCAATCACAAATCAGTCAACCTATTATTGTCCCGTTTACAAAAAAAAAAAAATGGAGATGCAGTGTTTTTTTACTTTCAACATTATAAACAAAAACAGGCCTTTTGTGGATGTCTTCATCACATTTGTCAAGCTTCAAGTTGCAAGGCTTACATCTAAATGCAGTAAATGTGTGAAACCAAACAGGAGTGATTTAAGAGCACTTAAAACGTCAGTAATTCATTTATGTACCTGAGCGTATGGTTGTATTTTGATTTGCCTTCACTTGCACTCATAACATATTCAGCACCTCTTTTAGCGGGGCGTGGTGAGAATTGACTATATCACAACCATCTGTTGTCTTAATGTTAACTTCAGCTTCAACTTCAACTTTATCGTGCCCAAAGGGACATTTGTCTGAGAATGCAAAAAAAGACACAAACAAAAGATACATAAAATATAATAAAACATATGACATCCATATTTAGAGCATATGCCCAAAGCTCTCAACTAACAAAGTTTAGCTTTTTCATTATTAAAGGAACAGATGATCTGGTCGGTCAAAGATGCGTTGAACAATGCGACGGCAGCAATAACAAAAAGCCCTCTAGGAAATATTTGCATCGGAGCAAAAGCACATGACAACAGTCCAGTTTCTAGTGAAGCAAGGCTGATGCTACACCCTTAGTAGCCTTTAAATTAAGAACTCTCTTTGCAGAACTGCAGATAGTACACATTTGTCTTGGGTTGCATTTTATTCATCCAGCAGATTGTACTGCGGAAACATTTGTTATACCCTGCTTAACAAAAACAATGTACACTTTTTCTGCTAGTGAGGGCAGAGCTGCTCTTATAGTGAGGCATTTGTTTAGTAGAGACATTTAGAGAGCCTTAAAATGTGTCTGAGGGAATTATTGTAATCTACAGCACTAAGGGAAAAAACCCATTTCCCTGTTGTTTGCAGCTCAGGGGGTTATCAAATTAAAATCCTCCACGAGAATGTGGGTATCTGTCAAAGCATGCCACTCATGCTGGATTCATCCTCCAGCTGTATGAAAGGTATTGACTAGGAAAAGGTTGAAGACATAGTTGTTATACAAAGAGCGACACGGCCCTGAAATTTGCATGTTGAGGAGAAGCTGAGACTCAGTGAAGACAAGTGTTTGCTATGCCTGGTGATGTGCGAGACAGAGCGAGCAGAAGATTATTGTTAGCATACTGAGAAAAGATCATGAATTCCAATGATTCCCCAAAGCACCGGCAGGAGATTTACTGAGACTACGCCTTCGCCCCCTCTATCTACGTGTGCCACTGCCGAGTGCTGTCAGCGCAAGACCATTTTAGGTGGAGCGGAGTTGATGGTGTCCCCCCTGTGCACTGATTCAACATCTGATAATGAGGAAGAAATCCTATTTCATTTAAAGCCATGTTTTGGGGAAGAAAATAGCACACACACACACACACCAAGCAACAAGCTGAAGAAGAGGAGAAAAAAAAACAGATGACGGTGGAAATGTTCCGTTGCAGGCTGTTTAATATGTGCTAAGGCGTAGCTTGCGAGACCTCTCAGCTCCAGTCATTTCTGCACATCAAAGACATGCCTCCTCCCCAAGCTGGTGTAGTCTTAAGAAGGCCTCATCACATCCAATCACACATGTACCCACAGATCTTGTGAGGAATACCTCCAACTTTGTTCATTGAAGTCAGACTTAATAAGAGTTGGTCAACACCGATGCCGTCGCTGTGCCGTGACGGCGGTTGCAGCTGGTAGTCCTTGTCCCTCGTTGACCTGTTTTGTTAACTCTACCGCTGTATTTCACCGCCTGATTAGATGTCACTCAATTAAAAGCACATTTCTGCGGGGAGAGCGCTCTCCCTAGTTGCCATGGATGCCGCCGCGTGAAAGGTAGCAGAGCTGCCTAATGTGTGTCCCAGAGCACCATAATGAAATATCCACGCTGTTACAGCCAGGAATACACACACACACACACACACAACCCAAACTTTCACATCCAATCAATGAGCTGTGTGTCTCACTTTTCTTCTTTTTTTTTTACTGTTGAAAAATTAAAAAGGATGTGCCTAGCAAGTCACAGAGGACTCACACGTTTTATAGTCAGCTATGAGAAGCACTAGGATTAATAGACCTCTCCTAATATGCCTCGCATTGGTAGTCCCTGAACACCCTGATCAGGTAAGGCCCAGCGAAGCAAAGATCATTTATAAGTGGTTCATTATTTTACCTTCAGATTCCTCTGTCTGGCATTGATTTAATAAACACTGATGTATCTCCTTGTAGAAGAGAAGTGCCATTTTTCATTTTCCAGATTTGCTATCTTTGTTATCGCCGCTATCTGTCGAGCTCTGGCATTTCAGCCGTAATACGCTTCCAATCTCAGCTGTGTACGGGGGGGGGGGGAAATGGTGCAATTCTTCTATGGCAGATATTCCTTTTAATGTTTACTGAAAGATTCTTTAAAAGAAAATATAGTCTCTTATCTCTCGCTGACTCGGAGTCCAGATACGGCTTTGTAAATGAACAGTTAGTTTAATAAAGTTCAGACAAAATGATTATCCGTGAAAGGATTCAACAACGTGTGACATCAACAGTGAGGTACAATAATTAATGATCTATCAGTGTGTTCTGATGATTAATGTGTTTGTTTTTGCAGTTTGATGGAGCCATAAAGTGTGTGAGAGAGACAATGAGCTTTGCCATTGTGTATTCTCTGTGGTGGAAAGAAGCACTGAGACGCACTATAAAAAGCACACAGAAGTGATGAAAAGGAAAGGGGGGAAAAAAAAAACGTCTTTTTTATTATTAAGGTTAACTGTCAGTAAAGGCTCGTGCTCCTGCCCTATCGTTTTTGTGACTGAGAAGCTTGTTGTATTTCCCTCCTCAAAGGATTCTCCTGTGAAGTGTTAAAAGCAGTTTGTGGTCGGATTAGGTGTGTATGGCTGCCACATCAAATCAAGATGAAAATGAAATGGAATGATCAATTTGCCCTGCATTAATCCCTCCTCCAGCTGCATCCTATCGATTTTCTTGTTGGGGCTTCCTTGATAACAAGAATCATTTAAAGGTCACATTTTGATGTCTGTCAAAAAGAAAACATTCTTAATGCACTGTGAGTGGCCTTTGAGGCTTACGGTTGTCAGAAAGCGTGGACTGAATCTTGGCACCTCAGACAGATTAAAACGGAAAGCAGCACGAAATGGCCTAGCATCTAGATCAGTGCTTCTCAAAGTGTGGTCCGCGGAACACTGGTGGTCCGTGAGCGCCCCTAGTGGTCTGTGAGTATATTGGTAACATTTCTTATTTGAAATTAATTAATTAATTAAAGTTTTCCGCACTCTCGTGGGAATATCTCCGCAATGGAGCGAGGTTAAGTTTCACTTTCAATTCCAGCGCAACACCTTCATCACACATTTTGCCACTTGTTTGTACCATTTTCAGGCGATTTGTAATCCGTTCTAGAAAAACGATGTGTTTTTTGATATTTGTGGAGTTAGGTGGTCCGCGAGTGTTTTTTTATTGGTTAAGTGGTCCTTGGTATGAAAAAGTTTGAGAAACACTGATCTAGATGGTTACACGTTTGCTAAGTAAGATACCTCTCTTGCTGAACTTACAAATCCTTTGCATAATTCCTAAAAAACGAACTCTCCTCTCTTCAAATGATATGGGTTTCCCTCTAAGGTAATAATAATGATGTATACCGAAATTATTTCCATCCAAGCATACATTTTTAATTCATCTGAGGACTGCACACTTAGCACAAACTCACTGGCAGTGCATTTGCTTAAAATAGCTTAGTGCATGCTGTCCTGATGGACATGCGAACATATTGCTAATGAGAGTGCCAGGCCTGTGGTCAGCTAGGACTCCAAGAATTCAGCCTTTACTTTAATCCCAGGCTACCGCAGATAGATGTTGTTTTTACTCTCCCCTTCTCTCTGCTGTGAATGTCATTGTTAGTGCTACTGTATGAATACAATAACTGTTGAGAGATCAGCAGCTCCCCGGTTTCCACAAACATCCAGTGCTGACCTTTACTTGCTCCAGCTCCAGGATATAGAGCCGTGCATCATGGGCCACCGCCTCAGGCACTTAGGATTCTGGGAGGGAGAAGTCTTCAGGGAGATTCTGATCAAACGGAGAGCATGCACAGTTATCAAAGCATTCGCACTTCAGTTTGTACAGTTTTGTGTAAAAGCCAACAATTATAGTCAATTCATTCAGGCAATCTTTATGTAGTGGAAAATCACTTTTGTCTGTGACCAATATAAATTAGGATTGTGGATTACAGAAATAAATATTTACATAATATGTTTAAAACGCAATGTAAGATAAATGCCACCTTATGTCTGCTCATTGCTACTAATTCCTTATGAGTAAACACAAGCCCACATTTTGCACTTAATAAGAGGATTAGCCAGAACATTTATACAATACATTAGCAGGTTGGAGATAAATATATTTTCAGCAAGTGGACCTGGTGCAGGTTTCAGTAATGGCCTATCATATCAGCTTCTCTCATCTCCATTAAAGTCAGCAGACAGTTTAATGTGCGGGGAGGGGCGTCCTGGCTTCTGTGAAGAGGAACAATCCTTCTCTGGAGGTTCACAGTCTCTAAAGCAAAATACAAATATGAGAACAGAACCCCAGACATTCGCTCAAGGGCAGGCAATGTCACTTTTTTCCCTCTACGTAAATATTCCTGCCGTGGCAAATGAGGTAATGTTATTTTGGAAGATGAAATAAATGAATAAATAAATGCAGGACAAGACAAATTAACTTCCAATGATTTTACCAGGGGGAAAAAAGGGTTTGTAGAAGCAAGCTAAGTTGAGTACATTTCTTTTTTTGCATTCCTAGTGTTGGTTTACAAGATTAAATAAATCAATTTCGGCTGTGACCAACAATTGTTTTCATTATTAGTATTAATCTGCCAATTATTGACTTGATTCATGCATTAATCATTTGCTCTTTAAATGTCAGCAAATGTTGCAAAAAGCCTGTCACAGTTTTGAAAAGGCAGAGGTGACACATTTAAATGTCTTGTTTTTTGCCAGTCCTAAAGAGACTCAGTTTCCAATTAGAAAAACTGCGGAAAAAATTAACTATAACCAGAACAAAAAGCTAATTTGTGCTTTTAATTGATTATCAAAATAGTTTAAAACACATTGCCTGTTAATTGCCTAATGGTTGAGCTTTAAATGAATTGGGTAGTGCACAATGTTCAACCTTTGCATAATACTGGGCATCATATCTCCATATACTGAAACCGGCTTAATCATATTAAATGAACATTTTAATCTATACTCAATAAGAAATGTAATATCGAAGTGAAGGGGGGAAAAACACAACATACTTAAAAGGGGTCTACATGCGATTGGGAAGGTCTGTGTGTGCACATCCTCCAAAGAAAGCCACACAAATGGCTGTGTGTGCTTAAATGTGGGATAAGACCCGGTGAAGCAGCACAGCTTCAAACCCAAACAGCTCTGATGTTATGAGGAAGAAAATATGTTCCCTCTGTGCAGGAGGGAGAATTATTTATTTCCTCACAGTTTAAGGAAAAAGCAGCAGTATAATGGAGGTTTATGAATACTTGATGAGTGCCCCTCGTTTAGCTGTGTGTGTGTTTGCTCTGCTACCTGTCTCAGCCCATACTGCTGGTTGTAGTGGAGCCTCACACAGAGGGGGTGAGGAGAGCTGAGTGAGTTTGGGAGAAGAGGAGCAGCGAGCCCTTCCACTCGCTGTGCTTGGGTCAATATAAAACCTCATTACTGGGGTGTCATAGAAAATGTGTGCACTTTCTGCTCCATCTAGCAGCAATTTTGCTGGATAAGCACTGCTCTCGTTTGGCCCGTTTTAAGCATTTTCACTAAAGAAAGGCGTGCAAACAGGAAGCCATCTCTTCTCCACAGGGGGCACTGGCAGCTCAAATCCCCCCAGCGCTGCCTCTGCTCTTATACGTGCACTGTTGTGTTTGTGTGCATGCATAGACACTCATCGTATAAGTCTTTATCATATCTATAGTTTGTGCAGACTTCGCTACACGAGTGAATGTCTGCAGAGAAAGACGGCTTATGAAGGATGGAGCATGACAGGGTTTGGCTCCACATTTACGTCTCAACTCTTTTCTCTTGCCTATACATTTTGAGAATGAAAACGTTCAATTTATGTTGGAAGGTTTCCAAAGTTACTAGTTTGACATATTTAATCTCCTAGTAAACCGGTGTTAGGCTTGTTATTCAGATTACTGACGTTCAAGCTCTTAATTCAACAGTTTGTTTGACTCACTCTTGCCTCCCCCCCCCATGTCAATAAGAAGACCTCAAAGGTAATATACAGTGCATATTCTACCCACTTGGTAGCTATTCACATGTTGTTAGGACATTCTCCCCCCCCATCCATGCAAAATAGAATTTTCTGAAAGCAAACAAAATGAAATGTTTATAAATATGTATGTCTGCCTTCTGGACAAGCTTCCCGAGCCAGTGGCACATTGGCTCCGTCGCTTCATGGTGCAACCTTGTAATTTCAGAGTGAAGAGAGAAAAAATAATCAAAGGGAAATCATAAAGGATAGAAGGGCCGTTTGGCCATCCTGTAAAGTGTTTATTTTGTGTGCAGCAGCAGCAGAGACGGGCAGAACACAATTTACACAACAACGATCCTGAATAAAACATGATCAGATAAAAGCCAAACATGCAGAAAATACCAGAAAGGTCAGAAAGAACCCTGGCCATAATTGCGGATGGAGAATTTGCCAGGAATGCACTAATTAAACCACAGACAAATCTCCAGTCTCGACCTCCCCCTCTTGTCCCTGCAGCTCCACCATCAGCCGGCATATTAATCATCGGGGAGGGAGCGAAGACTTGGCTAGCTGTTGCCCCTGTACTAACACAGTGTTCTTTAAAACACACAAATGAGACACATGAGCCACATCATAATAACTGATACAAAGCAGGGCAACGGGAGGATCAAGTAAGGAGTGCAAAGTTTGACCTAGCTGAAGGACTTAATGGTTGTTAAGGGTTCTATATTATGATTGTTTTTCTTCTGTAAGCTGAAAATCTAAAAATAAAGGCTGCTAAAAAACAATCCGGACCAGT
>CALSBZ010046707.1:138916-149105 GCA_943591055.1 Gobionotothen gibberifrons
TGTTCTGTTGTGTTGGGCTCTCCAATGGCCTGTTCTGGGAGTGGAGCCCTGAGGCTCACTGAGCCACATAACCGCCCCTGTCAAAGGAGGCCTGCTGGCTGGCTGGAGCAGCCATAGAGAGTATGTGGCCTTCACAGTTAATCATAACGCCGACTCACTCTTGCCTGATTGTATTGGCGGCTCCAGGGATCTGCCATAATTGGATCCTTGTAAGTGGGATGGAGGAGCTAAACAACCAGATTGCTGTTTGTTTATACCTTTTCATATATTAGTAACGTGCCGAGACTTCTCAAGCAGTCTGGGACTTGTCTCACTGCTTGCCGCTCTAATTAGTAATTCATTCTTAACATATGCCTCAATTGTGGCCCTATCCAGCTATTTGTGATTAACTCCGCTTTAATTAGAGTTGCTCATGCAGACTTCCGCTCTGCATGGACGTGTAGTGGGCACTTCAAAACACCGGTACCCTGCGTGGGTACATGTGACAAATAGGTGCCCTTGATGGCTAGGCAACTTTTTTTTAGCTGGGATTGGAATTTTTAAGATAAGGTGGAGACAGTACAGAATAGATGGTGTTTATCAGAGAAGAAAAGCAACAAATAAACTAAGCAATTAAACAAATAAGATTAATGAATTAAAACTGAAATATGTTAATTTCTACACATTGTTGGGTTTGGCAAGCTGTCTAAGGAAATGTGGGTGGGCGGGCCGTTGTATAAGGCTGTGGACGCCTGCTGTTTATGTGAAGCAACCAATGCAAAGCATGGCGAGTGTAGCAGCCATCGAAGTGTGATACAACGGAGCTTATGCTTGATTTTCAATGCATGACGATACAAATGTGGTGTGAAATCGACACTTCCAGTCCACTGGCTCTGTCTTGGAATTAATGATTTATTATCTAAAACATTACATATTCCAGTTTTAACTTGTTTGAAATATCAAAGCAGTTGATATGAATCTATCGTACATTGTATTATTCCCCGTGCGTCCGTGACAGACATAAAAAGACACACACTGAGCTTCATCTAACAATTTCCCACCTATCTAATTCTTGTCACCACCCGGTGCTTTGACAGCCTAACTTAATCAACGAGGATCGCATATTTCTTTTGTCGGTTCCTTTTGCAGTAATGAACTTCCACATTTGTCACACAGCCCTCTGTCACCTTGGGGAACATTTCTTTGGAATTTGGATGTGTCCCAATATTTAAATTGTCCAGCTCTCCTACTGATACATATGCTCGAAATTTGCAAAATGAATCAAAATGTTTTCATATTGGAGCACTCCCAATACCAAAAAGCCAGTAATTAAAAGGCGACAGCTTTGCAGATTAACTGTGGAATGGAGTTTGTGGGGAAACTCATGCAGGGAAGGGGCCATTTAGTCACATGGACTCGAGTTCCCCCACAGATAAAGCTCATTTTCTCTAGCAGTGGGGTAGAAAGAGTGGAGAACACAGCCCATTTGGTTTTGGCCTCACATGGGGCCCACAGGGGTAGCCAGCATTTTATTTAAGGTCACTGGGAATAAATGGGTTTCAGGCTGTGTGTGGCAGGTTGCAGTGGACAGGACCCAGGCTGGGGCCCCTTCCACCCCACGGCCCCCAGGCGCCCTCTCCATCTCTTCTTGCAGGAGAGAGCAGGTTCTTTCTGCCTTCCATTTCATTGTCTGGAGCCCTGGCTAAATACCTCACAACTCTCCTACCTCCAATACCGCCACTGTGTCAAAGGGTAATAGCATGTTAAAATCCCCCTCAGGTTGTTCAAAAAAGGCGAGTGCAGAAAAAAAGGATCCCAATAGAAAAGCTCTTAATTCCATTTAGCTCAATAATGAGAAACAAAGGAGAGGGAGAGACATTGGGAGGGCCTGTATTGTTGGGTCTGTTCAATGTGGAACACCCTCTAGTAGACCACATCAGATGATCCTCTGTTGGGTGACACGTCGCTTGAGCCCCTCTGTCACAAAGCCCACAATACCCTTTCAGCAGAACGAGTGGCCATCACAGTTTAAGGGCTTTTCTCTCTCAGGTGGAGGCAACAAAAAGCAACAGAGATGGATCTGGCTGCCAGTCAAGCTTTGTATCAGTGACTGTGCTTTTGAGGAAATATGAGAGGCTGGACCGCTGTCCCATCACAGCTTGATTCTGAGTGAGAGGGATTGGAGCTCATGCTGAAGCCAAGCTGCTCTGCAGAGCTGTGAATATGTGAGTGGGCTATGTATTGTGGTGAGGATAGCAGAGATGGGGGGGGGGGGAAGCCCCCGTTTTGCTCTACCTTCAGACTCAGACATACTGTTAAAGTGCTAAACGGGGACTTGCTGTATCTCTCATATCTGTCAAGTGCTTTGCCTAATCACTTCTCACCATTTCCAACTTGTTATCTCCTAATGTCTTATAAATGTCTTCAATGCGTGAAAAGGAAAAAAGAAGCTTATTGTGCAATACAGCAGCATACACAGTATCGAGGTAATTGATACTGTGCTGTCTCAGGGGAGCAGATCCCATGCAAGCTGTTCCAGTGCAGGAAAGATGTGAAAACTATGAAACCCAGAGATAAAACTTGATATATGATCCTTATATGAATAATTGTTATGTTTTTTATTAGATATTATATTTCATTGGCTACTTGAACATTCAACTCAATCTGCTCTTCATGCAGAGGCACAATACCCGCCACAAAGATGGGTACATTTTTACAAAAAAGGGATTTCTAGCACCATGGATTGCACATCACTTGAAACCGCTAGTTTCCCTTTGTCAAGGTCGGATTCACAAAAGAAATTGTGCTAATGATATTACAACGCAAACATGCCCATAAAAATGTGCAGCTGAGTGCAATTTGCCCTTCATTTGCCTCTGATTACAATTACCCATGTGGCAAAGTATAAATGTTGCCTTTGCGCCAAGAACACAGAAGGCAGAACAAAGGCAGGAAGATAAAGGAAACACATATATCTGAACGACGAGGTGCAGAGGCAATTCTCAAAACTACAGTTGAGGAATCTGAACGTGACTTTAAGAAACCTTGTTTGGGAGTTTACGGCCCAGTGAGTGAGTAAAACTGTGTTTTAGTTAGCACCAACAGTCTGGGGACGCTAATATTTAAACTGTAACAGCGTGTGGCTATTAGCGCTGATATTTATAAATTGGACTCTTTTTGCAATCAGACTCATTTGCATACAAGGTGGCCATTATTGCGCCAAATATATTCATATTGCCTTATTTTATATAGGTGAAAATGGCACAGGCGCAGGCCATTTGGCACACTTTTGTTTCTGTGGAGGTTCAGCAGCCGCAAAAACCAGACATGGCCTTATTCCTCTGGATTGGTGGCACATGGCACATACAGTATGTGTATGAGATCATTTGGCTACTTTAATTGGTTTATATCGGTTCGAGACTGCATTTCCTAACTCTTTAAAGGTATCACGATAGAAGCATTTCTCTCGTTTGATCTGCCTTATTCTTTATTGTCAAAGCCAGGTGCCAACAGTACCCATGCATGATAAACATCATTGTTTTCTTTCATTTCAAATCCAATGTGTTCTGGTACGGAATCAAAACAATGGAAACCTTATTGCCTCGATGCTTATGGACTGTCTTGTAAACTGTAAATGCATTTGTACATTTTAATAAGGCCTGCAAATGATCTTCTGGATCATTAGCAGGCCTTATTAAAATGTACAGTGCTGGAAATCATTGTTGCTGATGCTACATCTAACCCTATGGTACTTGAACATCTTTGAAAATGAAAATAATTGTTTTCTTGCGATAAACAGCAACTGCTAGAAAGCTATAACTGACTGTCTAAATGCCCCTTCATGAGTTATACTACTGTTTTGTACATTTAAGGTGGCAAGTAGAGTATTGTACTATGCCTTGAATGTCTTGACACACTCTTAAATACCATTGGTGTTGAGTGCTACAAGTTGTTATTTTCATTTTTGATGATTCTGTTGATCATATTTTCTAATTAGTTAATTTATCTCACAAATAATCTATTATTAAAAAAAAATTGTTTTCCTTAATGTATTTCCACTGTATTGTGGTATCTTTTTCCTACCGTGCCCACTCCACAACACGAAATATTCACCCTCTGTTTCTGTTTTCCAAACATATGCATGGGAATTAAGCAGGAATGTGATTATGCAAATTGACAGAGGAGCCATGGGTACCAAATGTCAGATGTCAGGTATGCATTTTTAGACCCTTGTGGGATAGAGATGATTATCATGGTAATTATTCAGCATTTGAACAATCCATCTTTTTACTGAGACGAACACTGGGAAGCACATCCGCCCAGGGACCTGATGTTGGTGTTTCTCCCCACAAACATGCGTGTGTTAGTCGGAGATATAGGATGAGACAGGGAGGCGAGACGGGGCGAAGTGATGGAGAGAGTGCGACGTCTGCATTTAAACCACACTCGGGGGGGAAAGAGTTGCTGTACCTCGTGCCCGATTCTTTTTCCTTACTCTTTGATCCTATCCTTGGCTCCTTTTAGCATTAAAGAGATTGGGCTGGAAGTGGAGCAGATATCTGTCATCTTTATCTCCCAGCTGAGGGTGGACTGGCTGAAGCCCTCTCTTTATGGTTTCTTCCCCTCTTTTTGTTTCCCCACCACATTCTGAGCATCCTTTTATGCACTCTGTATATTCTGAGGCCAGCTTTGTGGTTTTATATGCATGATAAATTGTATTCCTGTGTTCATACTAGGGCTGCTCAATTCATCGTATTTTAATCGCAATTACGATGTTGGCTTGCAACGATTATGAAAACCACATCATCGAAATAAAACTATTATTCATTTTTTTTTCAGTTGAATTATACTAACAGTTGGGGGTAATCAACTGTTAAAAACATACTGTTCACCTTTTTTTTCAATAAATGGATGTTTTCAAAGTAAATGATTAATCGTTTTTAATAATCGTGATATCAATTATTGACCCAAATAATCGAGATTATGATTTTTGCCATAACTGAGCAGCTCTAGTTCATACCCAATATCCGTTGGACTGAACACCCCACGCCCCGCAGACTTTGTTCTGACAGGGAAATGCATGGATGGCCAGGAGGAGAGTGAGAAGGCCTCCCCGATCGTGGTAGTCATTAACCCTGTGACTGGAGGGTGACCCTAACACCTATGTACACACACTCGGACACACACACACACACACACACACACACACACACACACACACACACACACACACACACCTCGGGCTCATCAAAAATCCTTTGTCGTCCCTCTTTGTTGTCCCTTTCTGTCCTGATGTACTCTGCTGAGCACACAGACATGGCTCAGTTCCCTAACGGCTGCCTACTCAGACAACACTCTTCATGCAACACTTTTGTACTCCACAAAGGCACCCATTAACTGCCAAGGACAGTGGTTATCTCTGTTGATAATAGATTCTTGCTCTTTTTGTGAAGTCATTCACCATGCAGCCCTTAAGCTCACGAAGTTGTGTGATTCGGAAACTCATAAAGTAGCGCGCTTAATATTTTTTGGAAAGATTCAGATTGCACACACGTTCATCTTCATGTAAATGCCAGTTGTTCTTCAAAGTCTTTTTCTTGGTCGACACTTGGATTTGTTCCGATGCTTAGGGGGAACTTTGGCCCGAGAACTCAGTGTTCCACATCTCTTGCTCTGGGACCTTGACCCAAAGGTCTGCTAATAGAAGGCAGACAGGAGGTGGAGGAGGAGGAGGAGATGAAGAGGACAACAGGAACAGACAGCCTAAAAGGGGTTGAGTAAGTGCAGCCAGACGTGCTGAAAGCCTATTGACTCCAGGTACATTTTATGCAGAGTACTGGCTGAGAGATAGAGAAAGTTCCACCATAAATTGTTAACTAAGGTCGACCCGGTACAAGTTGAGCGTGTAAACAGTGAAACTAGCCTCCTTAAAAAGCCAGACTATTCATTTACATTCGTCACTGCTCCGGCTTCCATTATACATGAAACCACTTATGAAAAAGTCATAAATGCAGGAAAGCCGGAAAAAGGCACACAGATTAATTACAAAAAACGAGTATCTGTATGCTACTGAACCACCAGAGGCTTACTGGTAGGTTTCTATTGTAGACTATTTGTAAAGACATGACTCACAGTAAATTGTTGCAGGGGCAATAGGGTTAGAGATCATTTATCCTAAGCACATACATAACATTTCTGGCCTTTTTTTGAATACCCCTCTATTTGCATATCATTATTTAATTAAAGGGGAAATTGTATACATCAAAGTGTGTTTACAGGTCTGGGGGAGTACTCCTGCATACAGAAACAAGTTGTATAACGCCTTTTGTGGATCCAGAGAGAGTTATATCTGATCATTTCTGATCGATCAAGAAATAATTGAGTTTAACAGACCTATCCTTGAGGCTTGTGTCTCTAGGCTATATTACCTGCTGCTAGCATAACACACCAACATATGTAACTGAACAGTGGTAGTGTTGCATTCTGGGTACTGTTGGCATCTGGTTCTAACAAGCGAGAGTAAGGCTTGCAGATCAGAGGAGAAAAGTGCCTTTATCATGATACCTTTAAAGAGTTAGGGAATGCAGTCTCGAAGTTGTATAAATCATGATGTAGCAGGCACAGCTCTTAAGGAGTATTCAAGGGGGCCCGTGCACCAACATGTGCAAACTCTAAAGCAAAAATACTCAGTGACTCTGATCGCACAGGGAGGAGGTCAGGGTGCGGTTGTGGCTCAGGAGGTAGAGCAGTGGTCTACCAATACCAAGGTTGGTGGTTAGATCCCCAGCCCCTGTACGCAACCTCCTTATTTCTCCCAATGGCATTGATGACTGAATGTGTGTGAATGTCTCTCTGAGCCTTTACAACTTTTTACATGTTAAAGCGCTTGGAGGGATAAACGCATTTCAATGACCAAAAATACTTGCACAGGTTAATTATAACAAAGCTCGTGAACCTGTATATCATACAACAATGTTGCTTATTTCAGAAATCCCATTCACACTAACTCTATACTTATAACTTAATACTTACTTCCAGTCTCTTCATGCTAGCCATTTAGATTAAAGCCAGCCTGTACATTGTTATGTTGATGTACCATGGCAGGTAGTGCGCAACACCTTTCAGCCCGTCTTTATATATATTTATATATGACCCAGGCTTTGCATTATGCATTTTTTGAATGAGATCATTTGGCTACTTTAATTGCCTTGACTTTATTAATTACTTAAAAAAGTCCTGTTTATTTTCTTGTTAATGTTCTTACACGACCTGTAGCAACACGCCCACACTAAGACATTTTTAATTCCGATTTCTGAACGAAGTGTTATTATGGTACCAGATTAGTCAGTTGTCCTCCCTCTTTTTGTCACTTTTAAACTCTCTGTCCCGGTGAGTGAGTTATAATATAATGGTAATATTTATAGTGTTTAACGGTAAATGAATTTTCAGCAGAGCAAGTACTTTTGGACATGATAAAGGGTTCAGCCTGTCCTGCCCTGAACTGAACGTTTCTTTATGTCTCGGATGTGGTTTTAAAATTTAAAGGGGTAATTTTTCACCACATAATAAACTGATAGATACGACAGAAGCAATATTTTTTAACATTGAGACGTTTTCTGATTATAATTAAAAGTAAGAGACAGGATGCTGACTCAACATTGGGAGAATAAAAGAAAGTTTCATATATATTAACTTTGAGGGGCTTTGCATGGAGTTATTTTTGTGACAGACACATTTCTGCTACCTCCCCGTGCTTTATCACATTTCTTTTGTTGTGGCGTAAACATTGGCTTTTTGTGAATATTCAATTACTGGGGCCTTTGGAGATTCTGCAAACAAAGACGTATCGGTTGTGTATCTCCCTCTCCCTCACTGTTAAAAGTGGACAGCCAGTGGAGTTTCTAATTTATTCAAGCAAAACGTCGCTACCTCTGTTAATCATGCAGAGTGGGCTGAAAGGCCCAGATCAGCGCAGACTGGCACAGTCTGAAACACACAGGCTTTATTTATTGAGGTTTCTGTTTTTGTATTCTGACGTTGTGTAATGCATTCAAATGAGGGGTGCAACAACCAAAGTCACAGCAAGTTGCTGAGGGAGTACGTCAAGCGTTGTGGCAATGTTTTTATTCCTGTCTCCTCGCCTCTTCACTGCTCACCCTGCCATCAATAGATCTCATTCAGCCGAGGCTTTTCTCCCCGTCTGTGTTGCATTGTGGCAGCAACTGCTTCTTGACGGAGGAGAAAGAATGGCGTGTCAAGGTCGGAGCTGTGCACTAATTAGCGATCACCACTGAACCGCTGGGTTGACTCCTGTGCCCTTCACCCCTGAGGCCTCATGGCATTACGTGTGTATGTGTGCGTTATGTTTTCTATCATGTTTGCCTCTGCCCTTTGTCTTCCACTACACAGGCCAGCCTTCTGAGACTGTCTATACAATACATACCTCCTCCATCACGTCCCAGACTCCACTCAGATTGGGCATTCACATGTGACATGCAGACGGAGGGAAAAGGGAGGGAGATAGAGGGCGTTGTGGCAGCCAGCATTAGCATCCCACTGGGCTTTGTATGCTTGTTATAGCCCCAGATCATACAGACAGGAGAGGGCATAAGAGAGAAAAGGTGAAAGAGGGAATGAGGGAACGATGCAATGATGGCCATCGGAGGTACCTTAGAATCCGATTGATACCAACACAAACAAGAGGGTTCACTGAATAATGACGCCAACAGAGAGCGCAATGGCAAAAGTTCAACCGTATCTTAAGGGGTAATTTTAGGCCTTTCGCTTGGGAACAGCAATTTCCTCCAGCGCTGTCTCTGAGCGATATTACTGTGGAATCATTAGACTAATTCATCATCCTTGACTTCTTCATGTTTTCTGCTACACTAGTGGGGGAAAAAAATGGTGGTTCTAATTGCAAGCCATAGAATTGGAGCTGCGAGTAGTCCAGCTCATTTCTTCTCCACAACTCTGCACAGAACACTTGCAGTATTAGTAGTGATCAGTTGTTACTGGATAAAACAAGGCCTTTGACATCTGCTAGATTGTCAAATTAGTGTTTGTGTTGCACAGTTTCTTGAAGTATTTCCCTGTATATCCCTGTTTCATTACGAGGTATTGAGTTCTTTCTGTATATAGCCTGTACAGCACATTACAATAAGTGCTTTGCTCTACATAGTAACAGTTGCCCGGAGATATTGATCCAATTTGGCATCATGCTTGGCAGGACATTTTTTTTGCTGTATCATATTTAGCTTCTTCTTTTTTTATTTATTTTTAAACCCTCCCACATAGACTTGTATTGTTGTTATTAAATGTGGCTGATATGTATTCCGTCTCTGTAACGCTTTGCTAGGAGCAGTGAAGGAGATATGTTAACAAGTCTGTTCTGTAAGCAGCATCCATATGGATGCCTCTGCCCTGCTCCAGTCACTGTAGTGGTAACTCACAGGCCGATGAAACACATGCATGCCGCTTGCCTCCATTAATTTTTGTTTATTATGTATTTATGCTCTAAGCCCGAGATTTGCTGTGATCAAATGCATCTGTTTCGGTATGGATCAGTGGATAATTCTGGCACACCATCACATCCTGCTTTCCATGCACACCTCTGTTTCTGCTTTGCTAACACTCCCTTTTTTGCCCCCCCCCTATCCTCTCATCTTTTCCCTTTCCTCCTCCTATGTTTCCTTTTTTTTCTTTTCTTGCCTCGAGTGCATTTGAGCCTGCATGCTGTATGAATTAACAGCCTTTCTCAGAAAATAACATCAGTTCACTTTATGGTCAAAGGGCATTTTCAGCTTTATTAGCCAAATCCAGGGACTTAAATCAAGAGGTCTTGTAAGGGACACAGTCTTCTCTCAAACTAGTTTAAATTACTTCTTAGTTGTGTGAAGAGCCTTTATTGGTATCTAGAAATCCCCATCTCCCTTTCACTGCAAATTAAGTTAACGAGTGTAGTGTGTGTTATTCAAATATAATTAAAACATCCCTCATGATCATTAGCCTCCAATCTTTTTAGTTACATTTTAACTCAAAAAACACATCTAACATGCTTGACTTTGAAATTGATTCTATTCAGATGACAAATTGTTTCCTTAAATGGACAGTCATGCTCTGTGGTTTCTGTAATCTGTTTCTAATTCTTGAGCAAAAATTAGAACGTGTTCTTCTCTCCAGCCAGCATTTCACCCTTGTTTCCTCCTAACAT